>CAXFZR010000184.1:0-20737 GCA_964007535.1 Brachyptera risi
AACATATATTATCAATATTATATATAGGCCTGTATATATATATATATATATATATATATATATATATATATATATATATATATATATATATATATATATATATATATATATATACATGAATATATATATATATATATATATACATATATATATATATATATATATATATATATATATATATATATATATATATATATATATATATATATGAATATATATATATATATATATATATATATATACATATATATATATATATATATATATATATATATATATATGAATATATATATATATATATATATATATATATATATAAATATATATATATATATATATATATATATACATATATATATATATATATATATATATATATATATATATATATATACATATATATATATATATATATATATATATATATATATACATATATATATATATATATATATATATATATATATATATATGAATATATATATATAATATATATATATATATATATATATATATATATATATATATATATATATTATAATTATATATATTTATATAGATATATATTTATTTATATGTTTAAATATATATATATATATATATATATATATATATATATATATATATTTATATATATATATATATATATTTATATATATATATATATTAATATATATATATATATATATATATATATATATTCATATATATATATATATATATATATATATATATATATATATATATATATATATATATATATATAAATATGTACCTGTGCGAGTTGTTTCGATCAGATACGAATGGAGCTAGATTGAATCACGTTACACACACCTCCCCTCCCACCATCACCGCCACCCCACAATCTGTCTTTTCCTGACAATGATTTCAATTAATTCGGCACACGGCGGTATCCCGATTCATCTCGCCGTCCCGTCACTCGTCGGAGGTGTTGGACGGCGTCACGCATGGCGCCGTCGTCAATCATCGCCACACACCAAGACAATCGTGCACGCAGCCGGCCGGTTCACGACACCATTACCATCCGCCAGATCATCGTTCTCAGATTAACCCTCCCGCCGCTCGCCGGGTGCGGGGGGAGGGAGGGGGTACCCCGTATCCTTCGCGTTCATCAACCAGACACGGCATACACACACACACACATATATATATATATATATATATATATATATATATATATATATATATATATATATATATATATATATATATATATATATATATATAGGCCTATATATATATAAATATAACAGTGCTTTTCCTCTAATAGATTTCTTTGAGGAATGCAATTTCCTCACAAAAATTATGCCAGCGGGGTGGAGGATCGAATTCATTTCCACCGGAACATCCCCCACTCCCCTTTCCCCTTTTCACCACCCCCTTCTACACGGTGTTCAACATGTACCCTCTCCTCGGTAGAAAATCAGCGTGAAATGTGCTGCTACGTCATACTCGTCGTGGCTGGTGGAAAAGTTTCCGAACAACGGAGAGAAAGTGCGCGCGGTAGAATGAGGAACAAGGGAAGATTGTTTTCACGCGTTATAAACGCGTGCTGTAATGGAATATGTTGAACACGGTTCTACTGTTTTTGCGTGTGGGAACATTTGTGATTCGGAAAGTGTTTTGATCTTACATTTCCTTGTTCTTGTCTTTCGATTGTGATGTGCCATTGATAACACGCACCATGACCCTTATTCTCGAGATTAAGAGATTATGAGATGATATTATTTGGGTGGAATTCTGAGAATCTCACTGAAAATGGCTGATTGGTATTCTCGAAACACTAATTCCACATTTCACTTGAAATCTCACCACCCATTTGGTTGGTGAAATGTCAAAGTGAATTGTAAAATATTGTGCATAGCACTCGAGATGGCTTTGTATAACTGCCACTAGGATAATTAACTAGGGAAGGCAGTGCATCCTATTTGTTTACATTTTGACGGGCCGCTATTGGCTATAATCTGCCAGCCTCGAGAAGGGTATCTCTCATATAATAAAAACAATTCCATTTCATATTTCACGATTTTTCAACTGGGAAATAGCAAAACGGTGAGTTAAAAAAGTGGAATGAGATAATAATCTCATCTCATTTCACTCATCTCATCATCTCATGAATAAGGGTCCAGGACCCTCATTCTCGAGATTATGAGATGAGATGAGTGAAATGAGATGAGATTATCATCTCATTCCACTTTTTATCTCAATTCTCACCGTTTTGCTATTCCCGAGTTGAAAAATCGTGAAATATGAAATGAAGTTGTTTTTGTTATATGAGAGATACCCTTCAGAAGGCTAGCAGATTATAGCTAAAAACAATTGAGAATAAAATGATTCGGTAGTATCATTACTATTCGGCCATTTCATCTGGGATAATCGTTTTCTCACTCATTTATCTCAGGAATACGGGTCCTGCAGCACCAGTAACGTGACGCTCGCGGCTTGAGGGCGCCAACTCGGATGTTTACTCACGTGTAAGAAGCATTACGACCTGGATTAGTCCTGATCAGGACGCGATTCAACCAGGACTATCAGCTTACCTAAAACAGAAGAGATCAAGTTTCAGTTGAATGAATTACTTCATCAAATATATATAGATATATATATATATATATATTGTTACCGCCGATCTTAGAGATGGCGATGAGAGACCAGTGGACTGTATTCGGATGCCGACTTGGCATTAATAATCAGGCGAGCATAATCCAAACTCGGATTATGCCTCACCCCAAAACGATACGTATTTGGTCTACGTCGACTTGACGTTGTTATTGACCAAATCAAAGAATAAATAGAAAGCGAAACAAAATAGATCAAACCTGAGTGGTGTCCCCGCACACCATTCGAATAAACAAGAAACAAAAGCTTGAGAGAAAACAAAACACCCAACTTCGTAAATGATAAAGACCAAAACAAATGTGAAGAATTAGAAACAAGAAAGTATGGAAAGAGGTCCTATTAACGACTCAAGAAGAACGAAAAATAGAAAAGAAACAACTGCGTACATGCGAAATGATGTACAGTACGTCCGAACTCTAACAAAGTAGAGAACGACGGAAGATGCTCACACAACAAGAGCTGGTCGAGAAATGACCGAATTCACCCACTTGACGAGCGACTACAAAGTACGTCCGGTCTGAATCGAGTATAGAAGCCAACTGAATGGATACTCGACGAGAGCCGTTTCGAGACGTCCGAACCCAAGCGAGCAGAGAAGAAGACTGACTTGCGAGGCCTGGCGAGTTCGGGCAACACGAGAATGGCGAGCTGTGATTGGACGCAGCACATCGCGTGACAATGCCCCAGCCAACCAGCAATGAGAAAGGAAGGTCGACTAGAAACACGGTTTGCAGTGTACAAACAACATTCCATGACGTGATCGAATATGAATCAAGTTCAATTGGCAAACTAGGGAAAACGAGCTAGCTGGTCTCAAAAGACCGGCGTTAACATACCGCCCACCAAAATGAACATTTTAAAGCTGAGGTAAACGATACGGAAAATTAGGAACATGAAATTAGAACAGCAAACTGTTCGTACGAAGACTTGTAACTTCATAGGCAACGTGAGCATAGAGATTTTCACCGACTAATTGGATTGCTTCCCAATCGGATCGGAGAACAGCAAAGAAATCGCACATGATCCGAGCGATTCATTGAGGAGAAAACGCAACCATTTTATTCAATGGTCGCTGACTTTTCAAAAAAAATGAAAGAGAGAACAACAAGAATGTAAACATGAAGAAATGAGCAAAGCACCAATGCGTGCTTTGAACAGAAAAAATACACGAATGAATGCAAATCTGCCATTGGAGGCTGCATAGGCTTTGCGCGAAACTTGTGGCGAGTAATGCACTGGTGTATGCGCTGCCTCAACAAACCGCGCAGAGAAACGATCCAGTAACGCTGCTGTATCAGCGCCTGTACCGTTCTCGGGCCGGAATGTAGCGATGTTCGGTGGAAGGCATCGCAAATGAGAGATGCGAGGTGAGCTTCTTTGGGGAGTAGGATTGGGTACCGAGCCTCTTCAGGAAGAGAAGAGTGACGCAATCTTCCGCCCACCTTGAGTAAGCCCGAGGGTTCGAGAAAAGGTTTCAGCGAAGCGATCCGGGATAGAACCTGTCCCTGTTTGGCAAGTTGGCTGATCTCGGTTGCATAAAAGTGGTTTTGAGTGACTCTTATGATCAGTTCAAGAGCGTCTTGCAGCTCCACAGGTTTTAAAGAACCCGTAGGAGGGAGAATCTTGGATCGTTTCGCCAATAAGAGACGGGCAAATCGAACTACATACCCAAAGACCCGTTGTGCTTTGAGAAGTGTGGAAAACTTTCGAAAATTCACCAGGAGAGGATCTACTTTGACCGTTGTGGCCAAAGTGACCATGGAAGGCTTAATGTCTGGTTATTCAGACAATAAATCAGTGAGTGGCACAGAGATAGGCCACAGAGCATGGGGACTCCTGAGAAAAGAAGGACCCGAGAGGTACAACGGGTATTCCATGAGCTGAGAAGGCAGTATTCCACGAGAAGCGCAGTCAGCGGGATTTTCTTCGGAATCCACGTGTGCCCAATTGGTAGGAGTGGAGTTGTCGAGTATCTCCACTACTCGGTTGGCGACGAATGTCTTCAGTCGATGTGGAGGGGTGGCAAGCCACGCGAGCACAATAGTCGAATCAGTGTAGAGGGTTACTGACTCCACGACAAGAGTGCTGAGTGAGGGAAGAGTATCTTTCAGCACACGCGTTAGAAGCAAAGCAGCAGAGAGTTCAAGCTTAGGGATGATCAAGGGTTTGACCGGGGATACTTTACTCCTTGCTCGCAACAAACTAATATGCGAAGTTGCATGATTCGTTGTGTGAAGGTAAAGTATCGCAGCGTAGGCCTTCTCGGAGGCATCACAAAAGCCTACAAGTCGATGTATGCCTTGTGAAGCAGGAAATGCGCGTGGAACTCGGAAGTTCGAGAGAAGACAGATCTCGGCTACCGCGTCCAACCACCTTTGAGCAAGAAGCGGTGGTAAAACGTCGTCCCACTGCACCCGCGATAACCAAAGTTGCTGAAGAAAAATCTTCATCCAGCATACGAGTGGGGTGAGGAATCCCAAAGGATCAAAAATGCGCGCAATGTACGACAAGACCGTGCGCTTCGTTACCACGCCTTCGAATGGTAAGGTGTGGAATGAGAAATCATCCGCTCGGGGATCCCAGAACAGACCAAGGATCTTGATGCCCTGATCGTCATCCGAAAACACGACTGGAGTCTCTAGATGATCCTCCGGAAGTGCACTCAATGCTTCTGGGAGGTTACTGGCCCACTTTCGGAGTTCGAAACCTCCACTAGCTAGAAGAGCCTGTAATTCCGATTGAAGAATGCGAGCTTGAGCGACGTCTGCTGCGCCAGACACGATGTCATCCACGTAGATGTGAGATATTAAAGCACGCGAAGCATTGGGGAAAGGAGCCCCTTCGTCGTGCACGAGCTGCTTCAGCACTCGTTGAGCAAGAAAAGCTGACGGTACGAGCCCATATGTGACCGTGTTGAGCTCATATTCTTTTACTGGAGAGTCTGCATTGGGTCGCCAAAATATGTGCTGATATTTGCGGTCAGATGGTTGGACCAGAATCTGACGATACATCTGACGAATGTCAGCACAAATTGCGATGGGATGAGAACGAAACCGGGTTAAAACGCCCGGGAGTTCGCTCTGAAGCTTGGGACCACTGAGTAACAGCTGATTCAAAGAGGCGCCTCTCTCATCTGGAGAAGAGGCGTTAAATACCACTCTCAGCTTCGTGCTGGAGCTGGTAATCTTGTGCACACAATGATGCGGAATCACGTAGTTCGAAGAGGTGCTTGCAAGTTGCATGTGGTTCGATTGAATATAGTCTTGCATGAATGCTTGATACGCAGCATCATGCTCAGGATTGCGTTTCAGTCGCCGCTCCATACTCAAATAATTCTGGAGGGCGGCCTCACGATTATATCCGAGAGGAGAGGATGTGTTCTTGAAAGGGAGTGCTACCGAATAGCGTCCGGAAGTGTTCCGTGAGTGCGTAGAAAGAAAATGCTCCTCACAAAGTTCATCGTCCGGATCAACTTGAAGAGGACGTGAAACTTCTTCCGATTCCCAAAACAATCGAAGAGTACGATCCAATGGAGAACCAGTGCAAGCAAGCAGAGAGAGCGGAGGCTGGAACTCGGCATCCAAACACCGAATAGGACCCAAAACCACCCAGCCGAAGACCGTGTTTATGGCAGATGGACTGCCACTCATCACAATATCACCTGACTTTTCAAGAATATCAGGGTATAAATCGGCGCCGATCAAAAAGTCGATCTGATCGGGCACATGAAAGCGGTCGTCGGCAAGAGAGAGACAGCGATAACGTTCAAACACCTCAAGCGGAACGGTGGTGGTTGGAAGTTGACTCGCTATCGCAGGCATAACGTAGGCTTGTACGCTGAGAGAGGTTGCAGGGGTGAACCGGGAAGCGATGCTGCATTGAACAGTCCCGATTACCCGAGCACTAACGTGACCAATACCAGAGAGTTCGGAATGACAAGGATTGATTTTCAATCCTAGCTTCTGAAGGAACGAGTGAGTGAGAACAGAGATTTGTGAACCACAGTCGATAACCGCACGGATAGGTTGCAGTTGACCGTGAGAGTCGCGGATCAAGGCGCGAACAGTGCCCAACAGAGCTGTGGGTAGCACTGGCTTGCTTGTCTTGACTTGACAAGCGAGAGTTTGAGGATGAGGCGAGGTGGTCTCCGGAGGAGAAGAGACTTCGTTTGCTATTGTGTCACGAGTCAAGGGGTTGATTCGTGCAGTGTGTAACAGCGAATGATGTTTGTTACTTTGGCAAGTAACGCAAACACTCTTAGAGGTGCATTGCGGTCTGAGGTGAGCGCCCATGCAGTTGAAGCAGCGTTGCAGGCGACGTAACGTGTTGTATTTGTCGTCAACGGACTGTTGCCGAAATACGGAACACGAGTATAGAGTATGCTCCCCTTTGCAGACTGGACACGAAGATTGTTTCGTGGTCGAGCTTGCTGATTTGCTCTGCTCGCGAGATTTGAAGCTGACGGGCGGAGGATTCGCAACTAACAACGAATTGATTCGCTTTGTGGAAGGAGGAATAGCTTTTGAAGAGCTAGCTGCTTGTTTGTCGAGACCACACAATTCCATCGTCCTGGACTGCTCTTCAATGAATTTGATCAACGACGCGTAGCTAGGAGTGCTGTGCGAAGAATGTTTCTGTTCGAAAGCCTTGCGCGTTGATGTGTCGAGATTTGTCAGTGCTAACGTGAAAAGCAGAAAATCTGACAAATCTTCGATATTCAGAGCTTTCAACGCTTCGATCGAAGTTTTGTGAACTTTCAGAAATGATTGCAGCCCAGAATGTGAATTGGTTTTGAGAGGCGTAAATTCTAAAACCTGTTGAACATACGTGGTGGCTAACAACCGAGGGTTATGATACCGACTGACAAGAGCATCCAATGCCACAGAATAATTGGCTTCCGTAATCGGAAACCCGGAGACGACAGACAAGGCGTTGTCTTTGAGGGTGGTCCTCAAATAGTGGAATTTCTGAACTTGATTCAGGTCGTTGTTCTCGTCGACGAGAGATTTAAATAGCGAATAGTACTCCGTCCATCGAGTAATATCACCAGAGAATGCCGGCAACGCGATTGTCGGCAATGAGATGGCTCGAAAACCATTTTGATTTGGCGGCGGAGGCGTAGTAGGCGTCGTCGTGGCAACGGCGGCGAGATACAGATCATGAGTCGCATACAGCATTTCCTCGAAGCTGGCTTCAATAGTGTCGACCGGCAAAGCATCGACGCCTTCGTCAAGCTGAGCGTTCAAAGCTATTACTTCGTTTTGAATGGCCTCAAAGTTGTCTTTCAAAACGGCAAGTTGGTCATAGCGAGGCTTGCACAACAAAGCTTTGGCACTATCAAGCGTTTTAAATGCGTCGTAAGAGCGTTGTAATGAAGCGAATATCCGCTCTCGCTTTGCCGTGAGCACTGCCTGTTGCTTTGCGATTTTAGACGCCATTGCAGCGAATGAATAAATTGCAAATGCAAAAACACGAAACTAGAACAATGACCAACAACAAATGATATGAATTATCACGGAGAAATACGGCCGAAATGCACAGAAAAAGAACAATGCAAAATAATTCGAGAACTGAATGTCTATCAAACAAGTTAAAACAATTGTTGATAATAACTCGCAAACAAACAGAATAAATTATTGCGCCGTGGAAACCCAATTATGTGGAAGCCGATTCAGTGCGGAGGACAAAGAAGTCACCCATGCGATGCCTGATCGCAGGTGCTGCCACGAATGACTGTGGAATCCGGAGGTGGACTCCGCGTGGTGCAAAGAAAGGAATCCACAAATGGATTCCAACAAGTAAAAGCAATTGGAATCCGGAGATGGACTCCGCGTGGTGAAAAGAATGGAATTCACAAATGGATTCCAACAAGAGAACGAAATAAGAATCCGGAGATGGATTCCGCCTCACGAATGACGAGAAATTGGAACCAAAAATAATCTTTGGCTCACAGGGACCAACTGTTACCGCCGATCTTAGAGATGGCGATGAGAGACCAGTGGACTGTATTCGGATGCCGACTTGGCATTAATAATCAGGCGAGCATAATCCAAACTCGGATTATGCCTCACCCCAAAACGATACGTATTTGGTCTACGTCGACTTGACGTTGTTATTGACCAAATCAAAGAATAAATAGAAAGCGAAACAAAATAGATCAAACCTGAGTGGTGTCCCCGCACACCATTCGAATAAACAAGAAACAAAAGCTTGAGAGAAAACAAAACACCCAACTTCGTAAATGATAAAGACCAAAACAAATGTGAAGAATTAGAAACAAGAAAGTATGGAAAGAGGTCCTATTAACGACTCAAGAAGAACGAAAAATAGAAAAGAAACAACTGCGTACATGCGAAATGATGTACAGTACGTCCGAACTCTAACAAAGTAGAGAACGACGGAAGATGCTCACACAACAAGAGCTGGTCGAGAAATGACCGAATTCACCCACTTGACGAGCGACTACAAAGTACGTCCGGTCTGAATCGAGTATAGAAGCCAACTGAATGGATACTCGACGAGAGCCGTTTCGAGACGTCCGAACCCAAGCGAGCAGAGAAGAAGACTGACTTGCGAGGCCTGGCGAGTTCGGGCAACACGAGAATGGCGAGCTGTGATTGGACGCAGCACATCGCGTGACAATGCCCCAGCCAACCAGCAATGAGAAAGGAAGGTCGACTAGAAACACGGTTTGCAGTGTACAAACAACATTCCATGACGTGATCGAATATGAATCAAGTTCAATTGGCAAACTAGGGAAAACGAGCTAGCTGGTCTCAAAAGACCGGCGTTAACATATATATATATATATATATATACATATATATATACATATATATATATATATATATATATATATATATATATATATATATATATATATATATATATATATATATATATATACATATATATATATATATATATATATATATATATATATATTTGGGATATTATAGTTATGTCTTTTTTGACATGACTATAATATCCCAAATATCTCGATATTGGATCGTATCCAAGAAGTTCAATCATAACATATATATATATATATATATATATATATATATATATATATATATATATATATATATATATATGTAATATATATATATTGGCTATATATGAGTTGGTGCGATGATGGGATGATGGGATGATGAATTGAGAGGTTATTTTATGAGGTGTTTCTGGGTTTTGGGAAGGAGTCGGTTGTGGCCTGTTGTTCCAAGAACCATACCAGTGTTGACCCAAACGACGGAAGGAAACCACGAAAATCTCCTGTCAGGATAGTTGATCACGGCGGAAATCGAACCTTGATCCCCGAATGACGGTTCAGTGTGCTAGCCACTCGACCACTCTCCTCAATCACATTACCGCTCGAACATTTCTAACATGTTATAAGTTCATAACGTGTTATACATGGTTGTACCAAGAGGGCAGAACTTTTTTAATTCGCAACGAAACTCGAGACAAAATTCTTGCTCACCAATTAAGGCGAAAGATGGAAGGTATGATCGTTCGGTACCAAATACAATGTAATACCATCAAGCCCTAATAGAACTACACGAGCTACTACACTAGATGAATCCTGATTAAATATCAAATATGCATATTCAATACTGAGTATTAATTATCAAATATAGTCATTGGATATAAAATATTCAGCATCAAATATTTGATATCAATTATCGAATATCGATATGAGTAGGATCCATGTGCCTACACAAGTGACATGTTTCAAGAGAAATACTCTCCAAAACTCACACGGGTTAGCTCCAATCATTTCAAGTTCAAACTTAATAATGAATCACCAGAAGCTAGAAGAAAATTAGAATCATTGTCAAAATTTGAAATTGAATGTCAAAAACTTCTATAAGCAAGGCTCATTATTCTTTGAATGAAACATACTCAGTCAATCATATGTTTCAAATGCACTGACGTATCTTAATCAAGATGCAACTTAACATCTATTGTTTTCATTGAAATGGCTCCACATCCTTCAATAACATAATGTAGAGTGTGTTATGTAGTAGACTCGATAAGAATTTTAAGAAATCATTTGTATAATTAACGTTTCCATATATCACTTTTAATTTTGTAATCACTAAATCTCCTTATTATTTTATTCAATCCTATTTTGTTTTTACATTTTTTCTATTCGATTAGTTCCCTATTCATGTATCAATATATAATATTTTCAATCTATTTCTCTATATTTGTCTATGTATTTTTTATACTGATTGCTATCCTGTTTTATAATTTAGTCAGGGACCAATAAAGGTTATTTTTCTATGTAGATTCAATGGAGACAGTAAATATATCATTATTATCATCAAGATTCGATTGTTTTGCCATGCCCACAATATTTCATGAACTATAGGCCTGTAGAAATAACTCGTTTTATTCGACATCATATATGCAAATACAAATGAATAACTATTCCGTCGTTTTTTCTGATTGCTTCTTATTCCTTCTCCAAGTGAGCTCTTCCTCGATAAGCTACTATTCTGATCTCCACGTGTTTGGCGTGACCGCGGCTCGAGCTGGTGGCTATATCACATACAAGGACGGTCTTCGCACTTCCCAATCTCGCGGGACTCTGCTGCGAAATATGTTCACCTACATTATTATCACCCCCTAAGGATGCAAACACTCACCCCCTTCCCCCTCCCCCCCACCCCTCTCCGCACAACAACTCCAGCCCTTTCTGCCACGGAACTATAGGAGATAACGCACTAGTTATAATTAGATCAAATGGTTACCTATAAGGCCTATAGATAAAACAGAAATGTAGTGTCTAAAAAATAGGACTGTGTATAACCAAAAAAAGATGCTATATTCACTTTGAGGGAAATCCACTCACAAAAATGTACCAATTATTTTATTATTTGTTGTTGTATCAATGTTGAAATGGCATATTGAGTATTTAAAATGAAAAAATAGTTGAAAATTGAAGATGTTGAAAAATTAGTTGTAAAATCCGTTAATCCGTTACACACAACAAAACCAGTAGATGGTTGCCCTGATGAAGATGACAATTGATACATTGGTTGAGTTAATCTTCCTCTATCAGATGAACTACATATCATCAGCACATCTATTATCGTTTTGATACCAATTACCTTGATTTGAATAAAAAATGGCAAGCCTTTCCCTGGTTTTGTATGTCAAGAGCATACGGAGGAACTGTTTATTTCAGTTCAGCCCAGAGACAGTTGTTTGACAAACACATCGGTACCAAACACGATGCAATAACTCGAGGAGTAACCAAATTGACGACTAGTGATTGACCCGCCCACAAACGTCACAGCACAGAACATCCAATCAAATGGGCTATCTTATGTGGGAAATTTCACGTTGACCTATCAGAGTATCTCTAAATTCCCACATGAAGTATATAGATCCACGTGGCTATGGCGATTAGCCACGTCTATCACTAGTGGTCAATTATATATGTAATGCGAGAATCATGTTTTGTGAACATTTCCAGTGTCAACTAGAGCATAAACAATCGTAGTGGTTTTCTGGATGATCGTATTGTTGTGAAACTGCTTCACACCATTCAGAGAAGTACCGTCTAAAATATTATTTATCCGTGATAAACATTCACAATATGTCCATAAATAATCAACCCAGTGGGAAATTTTTGCCCTAAGGAGACTGGGGACGCCTTAGGCTCGGTTCCTAACGATCACAGCTGTGAAAACAGATACCTAGGTGATTACCAAGATAATTAAATGAGTGGGGGCGGATATTTTCGTCCCGTACGTAATACAGTGCAGTAAAGCTGGATTCACAATGCGAACTAATGATTGGTGATTAATGATTAACTAAAGTTGGCAGATACGGAATCAGTGATCACGTTCACACTGTGTTTAATATTAGTGACTGACCTTGAAAGTTAACCAACTTTCAACTTTAGTATCAATCATTAGTTTTAATCATTAGTCTAACCAATCAGAAGTCGTGAATTCGAAAGTGAACGAAATTGACATGAAGTCAATGCAAAAGGAGGCTTTCCCGCTCGATGAACCAATCGTTTAACAGCCTTCTAATATATAGATTTCAATCTAAATATGTCATCTTAAGACAGCTACGACTCATGAAAAGTACGTCATTTCCATTAAAATTAATTCTTATTTCAAGTCTATGTGAATGCTCAGTTTCTTAATTTTAGTATTTAGTACTAGTCACTAAACATTAGTCCGCATTGTGAATCCAGCTTAAGCACCGATCCCTTGGCCGCACAGTTTATGTAGTTAGTATTCTCCTGAACGCGTGTCAAAGTTCAATACTTGACCACAGTGAGAAATGCTGAAGAAACTGGTTCTGCTTCTGTGTGAAGCGGTGTCCACTTGGTGACCCCATTCAGCTGCTTACTCTCAGTCCGAGCCGTGGCTTTGAACTGAAGGACAGTCGTTGCCGCGCTGTTGACAGTGTAAGGGTAGCGAGAAACGTTTACTATCCTTATAACCTATAACACAATCTTTCATAGCACGGGCGATAATATGGCTAGTCAACGGTAGAACGGAGAATGAATTGATAGAGTATAAGAAGAAAGAATGAAGAAATGAACGAATGAATGTAGAATGAAGTCAGTATTATACGTTGATGATTCGAAGAGAGTCGTTACAGAAATGCGTCATCATTTCCACTATTATTTGTCCACAAGATCGTATAATCAGACGAGCTTAAGCGAGGATTCAATTTGACATACTGAAAAAAATTGGTGTTCGTTTTTATGTTGTTTTTTTTATGTTTTTTTGGCGGTTCTCCACAGGTCAAACAGCTACAGCTATCAACTTGAAACTTTTTTATTATGGTTCCTCATCTAACCTAGATTTGTATAGTTTTGTGGCAATATCGAATGTTAACTTTTTTTGATATGAATTTTAGAAATTTCAAAAATACCCATTAGAATAACACGTCGGAAAAAAAGAAATTTTTTTTTCCTTAAAAAAATGGAATTTTGCGTGAAGTTGAGTTACATTATGATACACATTTATGAAAACTTCCAAATTGATCGGGTGAGCCATTTCGAAGAAAAAATATAAAATGTGCTGAATTGGTATCACTCGAAGCAGTTTTTACCCATTTATAACTTTAATGTCACCCAATTGGCGAATGTAGGCAAAAGTTTGGCAGAAAAATCGACATACCATTACTATCCGCTCGTCTTACAACGCATATATGGCGTTTTCCTAGTGAATAGAAAATGATGTGTGTTTTGGCGGGAGAGTCCCGCGTCCTGCCTCGAAGTCCCGTGTCCCGCTGAGGTCCCAAACGGGACGCTTAATCCCGTTTGGTCGCGTCAGTCATCGTATTTTCGCACCTCGCGCTTGACAAGTATTTCCGCTATTGGAACATTCGAACAGGCTACGCTTTCGGAAGTAGCATTACATTCTGATTGATTCGTAAATGGTTTCAGATTCATAATTTCTGTGTATTCTGTCTAAAAATATTGTGTAACCCGTTCATGACCTTTCCCAAATTGTCTTGGAATGCAGAACTGTGATTTGTCTTTCGTTTGTTCAATCATAATCAAATATCAACCATTTCAGATTGATATAGCGTTCTCTCAAATTATTCAGTACCATCATTCCATTCGTCCAAGTGCTTATAGCTAGCTCCGAGAGGCTTAGGACTTTGATTGGGTAATGTTCACTAAAAACGCTACCAACAATGACAATATATTATAAAAACAAATTCACGGTCTCTTAGACTGAATAATTCCATCACATTTTGAAGCCCACCTCATAAACAGGACTAGGATTTTGTGCTAACAACAATGGATTTGTGCTAACAACAATGGAAATACACAGAGACCAGACATGTTGCCATGACAGAT
The DNA here is from genome assembly GCA_964007535.1 of Brachyptera risi. Taxonomy (NCBI): domain Eukaryota; kingdom Metazoa; phylum Arthropoda; class Insecta; order Plecoptera; family Taeniopterygidae; genus Brachyptera; species Brachyptera risi. The sequence goes on from CAXFZR010000184.1 coordinate 14,486, forward strand.
AGCTCTAGTATATAGACATGAACCAAACAAAGTCCTAGCCTCTTGGAGCTAGCCAGACCTGGTTCGAGATTTATTAGGTAAAAGGCCTAACGCTAATTTGGGCTCAAACTTGGAAGCTTATACAAGCTCTGAGCTTTTTTATTGACGTTACCGTAAAACATAAGAATCTACCAATAGAAACCTTCAATTTCGGAAATTCTCTGAATTATTTTTTTCATGAAATAATTAGTATAAAAACGAAGTCATTATATTGCGGCAAAATTTATTCACCTATCTGTATAATCGTTTTGGATAAAAATAAAAATAATAATGATAAACACGTATGCTCTAAATAAATGATAAATCCGTTTGACGTGTTTGTTGTCGGAATCGCGTACGTGTGAAACGTGGCTCTGCGAGAGAGTGAAGCTCACGTGACCATCGCGTCCCCGGGGACACGTTCGAGTCCCGGCTCGGGTCTTTTACGGCCGGCGCCCGGCTACAATTCACGGCTAACGCTGGCCTACCAGCGAGCCTGCACACGTTTACTACTGGAACAATGGCTGCGGGAGAAAAACGGCACAAGTTATGCCGCAGTTCAATGAGGCCACGAGGCCCTACCTCGGACCCACATACACACACACACACATGCACACAAATGATATAATATAGCTTATATTTTGATGATGTGATAATGTAATTATAAAATAGTTAGGCCCCGTTTTACCAATCTTAGATAGGGTGCGAATCCACTAACTATTAATTAAAGGTACGAAAATATCATATGTATAACCAATGGTGATAACAAGTTAATCCACTAACTATGGCTTAATCTAGATTCGTAAAACCGGGCCTTAAATGATATAGGTCTATAATAAACTGAGGGAAAGAAGATAAAGATAGTGCATGAGAAGATGTACGTGTTTTTCTCAGCAATATAAATGTTTCAATAGTCAGCTATTATTAAATTGGAAGTAATTGTTCGTTGAATGATTTTGTTTTATTAGTAGAATCATTTGTCGCGGTTCTAAGATCACCCCGGCCGTCCGAATGATCAGAACAAATTTTTATTTTCTAGCCCTAAATTAAGGAACAATTATTTTGTAACGAGTTTCGATGTTAATGGAGAATATGTTTATATTTGGTTTATCGGCGCACTGAACTGAAGATCAAGATCTATTGGCGTCCACGACTGACTCATCAATTAGTCGATCAAACAGTTTCACTTCTAGCATGTATCGTCATCGGTGGGTTAGCGAAGAATATTGTAGGCCTAAATTGACTGTTTTTCAACCTATAATCATAATTCAATTCACAAAATCTCGCACGAAGAAGCTATAGTATATTCCTGTATCCACTATGACATGAAATGCAGTTGTCACCATTCGACCCCGTGATATTACACGGCATGTATATCAATCAGTAAACGTTTGCACGTCCAACGTGTGTCGTATCTCTTCTGTCACGTTCAAGAAAATCTCATTCACTTTCCCTTTCGTCACTCCGAGTCGCCCCCCCCCCGGCCCCCTATCCAACCCGTCGGCAAACCTGTTGACCTTTGACCTTGGTGACATCGCGTCGTGTGTTCTACTTCTTCCACCCTCCGTCCGTCGCGCGGGAACATAGCGCGTCAGTCGCGACAATAAACCCACAAATAGAGTTCATATATAGACGAGAGAGAGACCAAGGACGAGAGTAATTCCACAGAAACTTTTCCCAACTTTCACTTCCCTGTACATCTAGATATCTATCTGTCTCCGCGGCGAGTTGAACGTACAAGTTTCGTCAGTAATAGCGAGGAGAAACTGTGGAAACTTGTGACCGCATGGTCGGACAACTCGGTCCGCGACGAAGTCAAGTTTGACCTGTTGTATTCGGTCACTAGCCGATTGATTATCGAGAGAAACGGAAATTAGTTCACTTTTTTCCAAGCAAATGCAGTCAAACTTGTCGTTCGACCACAACATTACACAACTTCGTTACATTTCCTTCATTTCCATCAATTCAGAGAATATCTCCATCTTTATCGTGCGGCAATGGTATAGTCTTATGTTACATATACGCACCCACCTTTATTGTATTACAATGTATTTCACTTCAGAGATCCAAGTACCTGTCGAGGGATCTTGTCGTAATGTGGATGCTTGCGTGGATCTGTGACCTCCAGAGCTGTCGTCGGAAGCAATTGATTTGCTCCCAGCAGGGTCACCCATGTCGATACAGGTGTCGTCGGGAGCGATTGATTTGCTCCCAGCAGGGTCACCCATGGCGATAAAGGTGTCGTCGGAAGTGATTGATTTGCTCCCACCAGGGTCACCCATGGCGATACAGGTGTCGTCGGGAGCGATTGATTTGCTCCCAGCAGGATCACCCATGGCGATAAAGGTGTCGTTTGAAAGGAAGCCTTTTGGTGACCGGAGTATGTTGCGTTTTCATTCAATTTTCTTTGCTTTTCTCATCACTTTGTTATCTCTCATTTTATCTCCATTGCCCACAACCTATATATACTTGCAACATTCACAAGCGTTGACAACATGGGCGCAACATCAGCTCGCCGTTGACGCGTCTTCAAATCCTGGCAGTCAATCAATCAATGTGACGCGTCAAACCCTGATATTGTATAAGTGACGATTATCATTGCCTTGAAACTCAAACCTGGAAATAATTCATTGATTCAATTTGAAAATGAAAATTTTGGAAACAATGTGTTGACCATGAAAATAGTTATGCAACCACATTATTATATTATCACACTCTTTTATTTGCAATTGTACCGATTGTATAATTCACACTTTAGATGACGTTGAGAGGACATTTCTATGACAAAAATAATCAATGGAACTAAAATTACTTCTATAGTAGAATGAACAGAATACGACATGAGAACGATCAGCTGTTTTCCAGCGCACGTGTGTGTGAGAGAGAGAGCGAGAGAGAGAGAGAGAGAGAGAGAGAGCGAGAGATAGAGAGAGCGAGAGAGAGAGCGAGACAGAGAGAGAGAGAGAGAGTAAGAGAGAGAGAGAGAGAGAGAGAGAAAGAGAGAGGGAGAGAGAGAGAGAGAGCGAGACAGAGAGAGAGAGAGAGAGAGAGAGAGAGAGAGAGAGAGAGAGCGAGAGAGAGAGAGAGAGAGAGAGAGAGAGAGAGAGAGAGAGAGAGAAAGAGCGAGAGAGAGAGAAAGAGCGAGAGAGAGAGACAGAGAGAGAGAGAGTAAGAGAGAGCGAGAAAGAGAGAGAGAGAGCGAGAAAGAGAGAGCGAGAGAGAGAGAGAGAGCGAGAGAGAGAGTAAGAGAGAGAGAGACAGAGAGAGAGAGTAAGAGAGAGAGAGAGTAAGACTGATGATTGGGTGAACTGTATACCGACTGCAACACGCACGAGATGGACGACGTCTGTCACCGGGTGCAAAAAGCCCGCCAAGACGGTCAGAGCGGCCGCCACATTAGCGGTTGTCACTTGCGAGGAGACGGGAGACTCATCATCACGACGTCCTGCTCGCCGGACGAGCGAATAAATCACAACCGAGAGCATTTAGCTTGTTTCAACTTCTCCCCCCCACCCCCCCTCCCCTTGATCCTACTCCAGCTCTCCATCTTACTTACTTTTTCTTTCTTTCTTTCTTCCTTTCTTTTTATGATCTTACTTTTGGAGGATTTCCTCGGCCGTGTTGGAGAACTCATGCCGAGCATGTAACTTCAATTCGGCAAGAAAGAATAAAATGAAAAGTTGAGCACTGCGACAGTAGAGACCACAAGTGTGATTGGTTCTTATTAAATTGTCGACTATTGCTTTTTATATCGACTGATATTTTTGGTTAAAACACCGAGAGAAAAAGTTCGTATACATTGGGGCTTATCACCCTTCTACACTTGACAAAACTTGGTCGGTCTCTCACAAACACGGCTTGTAACTTCCACGTATACATGCATTGTTATTGAGAAACTGAGTACCAACACAGGAGAAAAAACCACAAGGAAGTCAACTCAGAAATGAAAAACAACTTGGATTCACCTCATAAATCTGCGCATTTTGAAGTGCATACTTATATTTACTTTCCCCTTCAAATATGATATTATATTTATTTCATCAACCATCGCGTAGGTATAGATCGAAACTTTATTATAAAACTATTTTCCAAGGCAGCTGCTCGTTTTTTAATTAAAATGATGATTATTGTTATTGAAAGTGAAATCTGTTGCTCTCGGATTTTAATTAAGTTTTGAAGAATTCTGAATTTTTTGTATATGAAAAGAAAATTGTTTGAGAATATTATTCAGTGAAACTAAAAGAAGCAATTTATAGGCCTACACACAAAAGGACGGAAACAAGAAAACAATGATGCTGAGGGAAATTCACAATATTTCTGAAATGGATTAAATGGCGGACTACAATATTCGTAACACGTTCACAGTAATGGCAGATTTTCAATTGATTACATGAAACGATGTTTGAATTGTAACCCGAGTATGACTGTTACAATAAGAGCAAAGAACAGTGAACCTAATCAGAGTTGAACATAATATCATCATTATGGCATTGTTGGTGACTTGAAATGTGTGAATGGAAACCGATTGTAACGAGATTTTAGTGGAATATTCATATTAGCGGGTTCACGATTCTATATACTGAGGTCGGATAAATGTATGGCAATAAATCAGAAAGATGCATTATCATATTAGAACATTTTAAAATATTGAGTTTAATATTTATGAATGGAAATCAACGGGTTTCGAAGGCTGTGAGCTTTGAGAATTAAATCAAATAGACCATTATAGAAAAGAATGAGTCATCTAGCGGCAATCGTTGACTAGAACGGGATTATGTTACCCGAGTTCGAAAGTCCTATGCTGTCAATGCTATTTAGCACGTTTGATTTATATTATTGTGCGTTACAGAGAACGTATCAAGTTAATTATGGTAGTTTCAACATTTATATGTTAACTATATAGTGAAGGATTCACACACTGTCAGAATGAGTAAGATGAGAGATAATGCACGTTTTATATCTTGATGTTTTGCCTCTAACTCTGTGGATAAGCGGGCTGACTTTTTAAACAGGTACTAAAACTCCCAGAATGCAATACCAGCGATCTCGGCTGCTGGGAGGCGTGACGCGCCTGCGCATTGAATTCTTGAAATGGTCTATTGATGAATGAATGAGAAAGAATTGATAAATTTGAAAATCGAACGTATATAAAATTTCCGAGGACACACCTCGCTCTTCTTACAGCGGATACACTGCATTACCCCACAGTAAAGATGATGAACATGATGATGACCTTGAGATGGTGTCCATGTGATGACATTTGACTGTGAGAACCAATAATAATCACACAAGGTATCGTACAAATACAAATGCAAGGTTTGTATACAGGATTTGAAACCACAGCGTCGAAATTTCCAGAACTAAGCACACTAAGGCCCGGTATTACCAACGTGGGAGTAACTCCAACTGGCAGATAAAAGTTGTTATCACCATGGTTACCTGGGATATTTGTTTTCACCAACTCTCAGATAACTGCTAACTGAATTTGGTAATACTGGGCCTAAGCCGTGAAGCCAGGTATCTAATCGACAGTTTCTTTCCCTGATAAGATGTTACACAAGAATTTGTATATATATATATATATATATATAAAAACTCTACGCTCGAATGGACGTTCAAAAGTGTATAAGGCCAATCTTTCAGTGAACAAAGAATACCATCTCTCTCTCTCTCTCTCTCTCTCTCTCTCTCTCTCTCTCTCTCTCTCTCTCTCTCTCTCTCTCTCTCTCTTTCTCTCTCTTTCCGAAATCCAACCAAACTAACTAGATAAACCATACCAACCTCACCCAAGAAGAATAAAACGACCTAGACATGGATTTGATTACATTCCTTTCTCAGTTATTAGATCGGTTCAACCGAGTGATATTGGTACGCCTGTTTTTTATCCCGAGGGAATGATAAGGTTGAAATTGGAGTCGCGTACATTCCGTTATTATTAGCGTCGCAAGGCCAATTTGCTCGTGGGAAGAAGGTGGCGGCGGTAATTTACACCTGACCACTAAGAGCACCCCCCCCCCCCCCCCCCCCCACCGTACCGGCAGACTTCACGGTAATGCGATTAGTGGGAGAAGCGACACAACGACTTTCTATCGAGTGACGTTAGCTCTGGGCTCGCGCGGCAAACAACCGAAACATACTTGACTCAGCTCTGTGTGACCAGTGAACTGGCACATTCAATACCAGATATACTGCCAAGATGTGACTTCAGATAGCTTTAATCGTATGAATAGAAAA
>CAXFZR010000185.1:0-12833 GCA_964007535.1 Brachyptera risi
TGTCGCGATTTAGCGGATTCTCTTGTGAGCTAGATGTATTTAAGAGTGGCTACGGTACCGTTGGCATTGTTGAACTCACAAAATCTATAATTTTCATAAAAAAACAAATGCAACTACGTACTATCATCATATTTGTACTGCATATTGTAGGCCTACATATTGTGTATAGCATTGTTGAGTATTGTTGTTTTGTATGGTTTGATATAAAAAGGATAGTTCCGCTACAGGCAATCGAGAACTGACCCCGAAAATATTCCATTTTCGAGACCCGACTTGGCCGGTCACCTTCTTTATAAATTATGATAAAAAAGGTTGGTATCACTACATCGTGATTTAGGTACCGGTATATAGAGGGCATGACATCAAATGTCTACAAAACAACACTAGATAGAGCAGCGCTCTTTGGTTCTGAGAGAAATACCAAGGAAATGAAACGTGTTTTAGAGTTGAGTGAAGACAAGAGACAAGCGGCAAAAGAATGCAACCCTCAATGCATCTTGGTAATAACTTACTGAGTAGCTAGTGGTATACCCGGCATAAGTCGTGTTCCAAAACTCAGCGCTTAGCTAGCGCTAGATTAGCATTGTCGAAATGGCGTTCCAAATTCTAGCGGCTAATTCCGCTAGAACCTAGCAAATCGTTTCAGAATCAAGCCTGCTAAGTTCGCTGACATAGCTTATCTAGCAGTAAAAAAGGTTGCTAACTTGCTAGTTCAGCCATAATTTTGAGCGCCAATTCAAAGATCAAGACATTGCTTGGTATAGTCGACCTGCAGATTGAGTATGAGAATGAAATAATGTCGATAATTGTGGACGAAAGCAGTGCAAAACAATGAAATAATGATGAGTTTCAATATTTGAATTTAATGAGTAAATAATTGCATAAAAAAAAATCGACTTTGAGGTTATTGGAGATTGCCAAAAAGTTTGCAAAGGCCTAGGCTTAGATTGGAGGCTATTCAATTCCATTGGCAATAAGAGTGGAAACTTCGTCATCCTCTTCTGTTCCACTGGAGGAGGAATTAGAAGCAATGCCTGTATTCAATGCAACTACTGCAGTTCCCAATACGATTTGATCTTCCGCCATAACTTATACAGCTTGTTGCAATAAATGCTCGTGGTCGTTCCAAAATTGCAAGCTAGCTGAGCTAGCAGTGACGTATGCTGGGCCAACTTAGCGCTAGCAAAGCGCTTAATTCTGGCACACCACTATAGTTACCAACTTGGGCTAGCGTATTTGATTTTACATTACAGGTATATTGATACAATGATTCACCCATAGCTTAATTTGTGAGTTTATTGCTTGAAATGATTTTTATTTAAAACTATTTTTTATTTCAGTTTTATGAAATCGACGATCCCACTCCATTTATTCATTTATCATCATCTCCAGTACCGATTAAGGAGAGAATCAACTTTGGATTATGCCTGGCTGCGGGACTTGATCATCGATATATATTTAACATTTTCAGAAGATTTAAATACTTATACTCGCAAGAAAGAGAATTGGGCGCATTTTCTCAGCAAGAAGATAAGATGATAATGCTTTACCACCAGTTTTATGACAACCGTAATTCATATTCTACGCTTGCGAAAGTAATGCACCGTAGTAATGAAGCCATCTACCGCCGGAGTGTGTATTTGCGGACGAGAATGAACAATGGTAACTGTTTGCTTATTATCAGGGATCTTAATCAGCCAGTAATTGATTAACATCAATAATAGTAATGGTGATTGATTTATTCATCAAGTCTTATTTACGAGGCAAAGTTCGGTCATAGGTGACCGCTCTTCCACTTGATCTACGGTATATGAACACACAATAATGCAGTAATTAAAAACAATCAGTGTAGCATATTAGCAAATGAGTACAGTATTACACAACAGTAACCCAGAGGCCTATATAGAGACATGTAAAAATAGCAATTGCTATATAAAAGCCATGAAATCCCAAAGTGCTTCAATACATATATTCTTCTGATATTTCTCCATGTTTTGATACATTTGTTGTTGTTCGATCATCATTTTGAAAAGGTGACAAAGAGCTATAGACGTCTGATTGAACCACTATTTTCCAATATATTGGCGATATTAACGCTTTATGCAGAATAAATTAATTGGGTGAAAGGGAAAGAAAGAACAGCAGGTTAACAAGATTTGGGAGTTGTAGATTGTGGGGGGATTCAATCTCACACCTGCGTCTGCTAGTAGCATGACTTTCCGCACGCTAGAGAGCGGATCAAGTGAGCTGGCGATAATAGCCAATCACAATCCACAATTCTGCCTGCTCATCGTGCGAAGAGTCACACTATTACCAGCCATAGGCAAGGCGATTGGAGGTGTGGACCAGAGATTGAATCTTGTTCGAATAAGAGGGGAACTGCCATCGTCTGAGGCATCGGCTTCTGGTGAATTATTTGGTTTAGGGACTTGAAATAATGTAGTTATGTAGTAGAATATTGCGTACTACTATCTGATCTTTTCAGGAGAAGACGGAGTTGAATGTCAACGCCGCATAGAGTGGAGTCAAGATGTGATTGGAAAAGTCATAGTAAGCATTTTGAAGGTAACCAAATGTGAAAATGTGAAAGATCTTCGTGGCAAACGAATACCTACCAACGTATGGGTTCAGGTGGGAAAAGATTGTGGTTTAAAACATCGAGCGATCCAACATCACTGGGACCAACAGATTTACACCCAACTCTTTGCCAGAAAACCTGTTCTGATTGAAAACCTGTGTCACAAATTAGTTGATTTGTAAGTATAAACATAACAGGTAATTACCCTCGTAATTTGTGGAATTTATCCAAAAACTCACCAGCACATGCATGTTCAGTGAAACCTGTATGTATCGTTCCTGAATGGATCGTTTTCCTGTATCCATCATTCACTTTTCCCCACCTACTCCCTTATAAACAATGCTACATTTTTCTGCATGGATCATTGTCCTGATCCCTTGAAAAACGATAGTCACCACTGCCGCCACTAACGCTGGTGATGATTCTTTATAATTTTGTGCTCACCAATTTAATTGTGCAATAATAGAAAGTCGTTATTAGTCACATATTTTTTATACGAAGATTTAGTGATCAATTGATTATACAGTAAACCCTTGTTAATCCAAATTCGGTTAATCCGAAATTTGACATGATTCAAATTTCAAGTCAGTCTCCGGCCGAAGGCATAGGCATTTCAATGTTGATTACTGAAATGTGGTTAATCCGAATTCCAGCTAACCGTAATTCGAACTAATATTTTGACCCTACAATTGCTTTAACATTGTTTTTGGATTGGATAATTCGAAATAGTTCGAGTAAATCCCTCGAGTTGATGATTATTTTTCCAATTTCTGACCTTCACAACACCATATGCTTAGCCCGGAACGTTTGTTGTCACACCATCAGTTTGGGACGGCTGAGCGCCAATAGAAGCGCGTAAAATGACATCCGATCACGTGTCGTTGGCTAGCCGAGTAAACCTGATCAGTCTATTACGTTGTCTCAGCCGTTCGTATAGCTCTCTCTCTCGCAGGCAATACGAAATTTACTAAATTTTAAGCGGGAAGAGTAATGATTTTAGTGGAAAAAAAGTTGTTTTTGGTTTCTCAAAAATACGTTTTTTGCTCATTTTAATTGGGCATACTACACCCGCACACTCATAACAACGGAATCAATTTGAAAGTTGAAACTGCGAGATATTCCACTGAAAACACGTTTAATAAATGTTTTATCATGAAGAAGCATGATACGTATTCCAAATTTCCAGCATTTTTATTTGACGCACAGTTCTAAACATAAGCACGCTGAGCTTTTAGCTGCATGGTGTGCATCATCCTACTGCCGACTGCGTGTGGTCTGACCTTGTCTGACTTTGACGAGCAGGAGACTGTCTAACGTGAAAAAACACTCGTTCGTTCGACTCGAACGGCCGAGCGAGATGAACAATTTGGTAATGGCGCAATTGCGGGGTCGACTCGTTTGCTAGTTTGGCGGTCGATGTGGTCTCAACTCCCGGTAGACAATATCCGTCGCGCTCGGTGCATTTTACGCGATGAACTATTGGTCGTCTAATGATACTTTTAATGTTTCAATGTTCTTACGTATGTACAGGTACTCTTAGTGACACTATACGGTGGTATTATTTTCATATTATATAATATATACCCTTCCAAAATAAAGCAAAGTGTTGGCCTACTTCTTCACATCACGATTGGCACCATGTCTGTTCAATGTCAGGCGTGCTGCTTGACTACAACTGACGGGTGGAGAAATATGATACAGTTGAACACTTCAGACACTTGAAATCACACATCAGTAAATTTCAGGAAGAAGGTTGAAGAGAGGGGATATTTGATTGAAGCATCAATTCAGAGTGATAACAAAAACTTACTGTCAAAATATTGTTACACAGCATTATTATACAGTGTCTTACTATAAATGTATACATGCCACATGGCAGGCTATCCGCGATCGAACTCCGCCCTATGCTATAATATTGACGACTGACAGTATTTATGTATGCCTTGTAAAACGAACACACACAGTTTTATTGTGAATTATACTGTAACATCTGGTTGTACGTGTACGACGATCGTGATGTACCGACGATAAGCTCATCTCCCCTCAACATCGCACTAAAGAGGTTTTACTGTATAACGCTTTCAATATATTTTTCCCAGGATGCAAGACCATCATGGCATGACCCCGCTTCCATCACATTTTTTCTTCCCATTTGAATCATTTCTACAAATGTTTCAAACCCCACAGGGTAGTTTACCCTCAGCTTTGTAAAAATCACACAAATCGTTTCGTCTCTCTGTTTGCTACAGGCTGTACGAATCGCACTTCAACTATTGGCAAGATGTTTCATGGAAGAAAGTAGCATTGAAGTTTCATGGAATAAGTGGCATTTTTCTATGGACACAGTTCAAGTGCTTGGTACGTTCGCACGTGCCAGTGGAACAATGGGAAGTACTACGGAACTGCGTGGAATACCTATACAATGAGTGGCGGCCAGAAGCTTTGAACAGAGAATTCAACACTGAATTCCAAAGATTAATATTTAAAGAAGGGAAAGTCTACCTGCGCCCCTTGAAGGAGGAAAAGTGTTGAAAAAAGGAAAACTCGAGTGGTGACATGAAAATATTCTCCAGCTTGTATTTGATGTATTTCACAACATTGAGTCTTGACATAAGATATGAATTTAAGTAAACATTTTGAAATCATGCATTATTATTAGATGAGCGTAGCGAAGATTCCATTTCACATACCGAAAAAAATAGGCTTCGTTTTGATGTTTTTTTTTTTTTTTCGTTTGCAATTTTGTACGCGGCATACAGGTCAGGAAAAAATACCTATCGACTTGAAAATTTTTCTACATATTTTTGTCATACCAGAATAGGTTGGGATTGTTTTTCAGAAAAATCGTCCGGAAGGTTTTTGAAAAATCCTCATAAAAATAACCCGGAGGAAAAATACTTGAAAAACAAGAATTCTTCAAAAGCTTTCAAATTTTCACCAAATACGAGCAATACTATTATACACCTTTTCAGAGATTTCGCAACAATCGGATGAGAAATAACGAAGAAAACGTATACAAAAAGTACTTTCACTTCAAACAAAGCCAATTAGATCTACAGCAACAAGTGTCAATAATTGGAATTAAAACGATTGAAATCAGTTATGAATGAACAGGGAGGCTGTGACATAATTGATTCCGGTAGAATTATCAAACGTTTGAAGTGATCCAATATCTGTAGATGTAGACTGAGCTGATAAATTATTTTTCATTGTACATTTCTATACTTCTGAGCTCATTTCACAACGCAAATCCCGCGTTTTCCTAGTTAATAATAAAGAACCCATTCAAGGTTTGGAATTCAAAATGTTTGTTTCTTTATCCACTGCGCTTTCCTTCGCTTTTCTTACAATGGTAATAGCTGTCCTTCCTTTGCGAGAATTTTCAAGATCTCTACAATAAGCGGTAGGTAATTGTGTTTGCGACGAATATTTTCCGATTGGTATTGTTTAGTTTTCCGCTCCTCTTCTTCGATGAGCAGCCTCAGCCTTGAGAGCTCACTCAAATGGATGTCAGTTTCCATACTGCTGCTTTCCATCTGTTTCTGAAGCTGCGACATTCTCTTCTCGTACGTTGACTTTCTGTCCGATACAATAGCCATCAGATTGAAATGGATTTCCCCTTCTTTGTATCTGAAATAATAAATACCGAGTCAAAATACTTTGAAAACTGTGGTTTTGTTAACTGTTATTATTGTTGTTTGCTCAACGACCACACCAACAGCTAGGTTATACGGGGTACGAATGAGCAGGTGATTATGAAACTATGAAGTGAAGATAAGTGAAAGGATGTTCACGTAAACACATGTCTTATGTGGGACTCGAAACCACGCCCAACAGTGACTTCAGTTTCTGAAGCATTGCCTCACTGACCGCGCTACCAAGGATGGCATTTAACAAACAAATCCATACATTTTTACCAGATTAATTTGGTAAGCACCACAGTAAACCCTCGTTAATCCAAACTCGGTTAATCCGAGATCCAGCTAAACCGTAATTCGAACTAATATTTCAACGCATCAATTGCTTTCACTCTAGTTTCAGATTGGATGATCCGAAATAGTTCGGAGATATTCCTTGAAATAATCATTATTTTCCCCAATTTGGATGCAATTCCATTAACGCGTAAAAATAGGCCAAGATATTTCTTTCACGCTAGAGTAGCTACCCAACAGCTGGGGAAAAATGGCCGCTGTTCGTCTAAGCCCGTACCGTTCGGCTGTTTTCGCTACGGGTTTGACCTTGTAGCCTGTTTGCTTCAAGTTCAATGACATTGTTCACCTTTCAGTTGAGTGACACCGCACAGTATTTTTTTCAACTTTTATAAGGTAGTTTCCGAGTAGTGTTGAGATGTGAAAACGAAAACATAACGAAATGACTCTCGCAAAAAAAGTGGAGCTATTGCGAGAAATAGATCAGAAGGAATTGCCCGAAGGTCAACTTGCAATTGGATATGGAATATAAGTTTGAGCGCGGTTTCATTCAAAAAGAAGAGGCTTTGTAAAGCTGCAAGAATCTGTATTCGGGAGAACATTTGGCAGGCCTAGTGAGCATCAATATCAAATCATGCTATAAAACTATGCATTTAGGCTACACAAACTGCCAAGTGTGACAGCAGTGTACCAGATGGCCATCTCGCATCAACAGCGAGCTCAGTGCGCATGACCATTGAGGCACCTCAAAGAGGTTTCTCACTATGCACATATGGACCTGTGTCATGGCTTTTCTTGCGCGCAATAGGGAAGCAACGAAATTCTGAATGAGAAAAATGGGATATCGGTTGTTTATTCGGTTAATCCAAATTTTTATAAATCAAAATCAATTTATTGGGGTCCCTTGAATTCCGCATTAACGAGGGTCTACTGTATTGATATTGGATTTCAAAATGTCAAGATTTATCCAAGTTGTAGTCCTGTGGGCTTGAGGCAATCGAGGTCAAACTGTGGCGTCTGTCGAATAACAAGCTGAAAATGTCATATTTTTAGACGAGCTTTAGCAAGGATTCAATTTGACATACTGAAAAAAATTGGTGTTTGTTTTTATGTTGTTTTTTTTTAAATATTTTTTTTGTCGTTCTCCACAGGTCAAACGGCTACAGATATCAACTTCTAACTTTTTTTCATTATCCTTACTCATCCAACTTAGATCTGTATAGTTTTGTGGCAATATCGGATGTTAACTTTTTTTTTTAGGAATTTTAGAAATTTCGAAAATACCCATTAGAATAACACGGCGGAAAAAAAAGGAAATATTATTTTCCAAAAAAATGACATTTTGCGTGAAGTTGGGTGTACATTCTGATACACATTTCTGAAAACTTTCAGCTTGATCGGGTGAGCCATTTTGAAGAAAAACCATAAAATGTGCAAAATTGGTACCACTCGAAGCAGTTTTTACCCATTTCTGAATTAAATGTCACCCAATTGGCGAATGTAGGCAAAAGTTTGGCCATAAAAGTCGGCATACTATTACTATCCGCTCGTCTAACAACGCATATATGGCGTTTTCCTAGTTGAAAAAATATGTTCGAGCCGACTGCTCATGGAACCAACATTCCATCGGAACACTCTCAACTGAAATCAGGTAATTGATTTTGGAGAAAAAAGTGAAAATGTAATAAGTTTAGATAACTTAATCAATTTTGAGCCTGGATCATAATATTTCTCGTCGACCCCTTACTGAAATCACACTGCCGAAACAGGGACGATTGAGTTTTAAGGGACGAAACACGGCCGATTCACGGACGTACATAGGAAGGCCAGCAGACTGCAGAAAGGTGCGGTTGCACAGCGCCCAAACAGGGCCGAAAGACGGCCGCAAACTGGATGTGATTGAACGGCCAAAACACGGCCAATTTAAGGACTTTTCACGGACAATATAGCGACCACATTTCTGTCTCTCCATAGGATAAACCACGGACAATTCAGGGACTTTTTACGGCCGATCCAAGGACTTTTTACAGACTTTGTTTTCTGTTTCTTGGAATCGATTGGAATGTCGACCGTTATTGTGTTAGAAGTACATATCGCCTCGGGCACAAAGAATGTAGCCTATCATATAACACGAAGCAAGGGGTTGAATTGGGGTGAATGGGCCTAGCCAGTTTTTACATGTCACACCACATTCCATTGCTGCATTCAGTGTCCAGTCTATCACTTGTACTTGTTGAGTCAACATTGCTATGAGGAGTGCAATGAAAACTCCACAACGAATTTGTGAAAACTGTTCGACAATTTATTAGCGGGGTTGACAGGGGCGGACTGGCGAAATATTCCGACCCTGGCAAATCATTTCAAACAACACTAGGGTACTGTTGTAGAGAATCAAGTGAATGTAAACTTTTTTTATTTCATTTTTTTCTTATTTCAAAAATAACCATGAGAATAACATATAGCGGAAAAAATTGAAAATAATTTTATTTTCCAAAAAAATTAAACTCTGCAAGGAGTTCAAACTTACGATTTTACACATTTCTTGCAATTTTCAGATCAATCGGATTGGCCATCTTGAAGAAAAAAATAAAATGTGCCAAAATCATACCTAGTACCTATACACACTCATACAACGCATTTATGACGTTTTCCTAGTTAATTAAATCACGTAGGCCTCTCCCAGCTTCCTCTCCTCTTGAGATGAAGTAAATGTAAAATCAACTGAAAAAATGAGTCCAATGTTGGTTCCAGACTTTTACCCTACAGATAACTCATTCAAAAATATAATAGTGACAAAGTTGATATAAGACGAAATTCGAAATTGTTTGAATATAAATTATGGTGTATCTTTGAAGGTTATTAGATTACGAGCGGTTACGAGCAAAATGCAGGGACTTCGTAAGGATTTGTTTGTTGGGGGGCGCACAGGTTACCAAAATATACAATATACATATATAATTATATATATACATACAAAATATATTGTACCCCATGATACAACATAAAGCGATTAGACCGCAGCCTAATCGTATTGAGTATATATATATAGATTCTATATATATTCTATATATTCTATCTATCTATATATTTATATATATATATATATACATATAATATATATATATATATATATATATATATATATATATATATATATATATATATATATATATATATATATATATATATATATATATATATATATAATTAATAATCAAATCTTTATGGATAATTAAAAGTCGCGTTGACGAATAAATATTTATTCAATTGCCAATTAAATAAATTAAATAAAGGGCAATTAAATAAATATTTATTCGTCAACGCGACTTTTAATTATCCATAAAGATTTGATTATTAATCACATAATGAGTCGTGAAAGCTTTCAACAAAACATATATATATATATATATATATATATATATATATTTAAATATATATATATATATATATATATATATATATATATATATATATATATTTAAATATATATATATATATATATATATATATATATATTTAAATATATATATATAATTGGGTGACCTCGATCAATCAGGCTCGTCAAATCATATTTTAATTCATCTTAGCAATAAAAAACAACTATAATTATGAAATTGAATATTTGGGTTTTACCATGCGTCAACGACGAGGTCATTTTGGTCATATTATTGTACTTTATATTCCTATAAAATCGATTTCATGAAAACAAGCATGATTATAAATAATGATTACCATAAACTGAACACCTCGAACTGTATACTGATTTATTATGACACTTCTCAGTGAATATAACAGACCAACTTCAATATTATTCACACTACAATACAATACAACCTGGTTTGCAATCAAAGAAATGAATTGAAAAAAATTGCAATATTTTTCTTGTTGAAAAATGACCTCGCACTCAGAGTTGTTCATAAAACAGGGTGTATACCTATAACATATTTACTTGACTTTTCAACTCTGTCCTTGGCATTAGGATATTATACACATTTCTGAAAGATAATAAAGTTCTGCTTAGGCCTATATCTCGTTCACATTACAGAATCTAACTACAGTCAAGTAGATAACCTTAGTTAAGTTATAATATGAACGGAACTTGGCTAGACTCTAGTCATGTCTTAACTAAATTTCTAGAACTCAGTTATCTTAACTGCGATCAAAATTCACCGCCTCTTCAAAGAGTAACATCATTCGTATCGTCACATTGTTGGTTCAAAGCAAGGCCCTATAGGCTTCTGTCATGTAACAAATGACAAACAATCGTTACCATAGTAATACAGTGAACTGGTGGACTACCAAACATTCTGACTGGTCAATTCCAACTGGTGGACATTGTTGTCCGTCTCTTGCAACAATGGGTGACGTCACTTGACAGAAGCCCATATATTATTTACATAATTCGAATTATTTAGATGGCTTTGTTCAAAAACAAGGTGAGATATCAACAGAAAATCTGTAAATCTTTTAATGCAATAATGCCATATAAAAATTGACAACCATTTCATCGCTGTCAGTGTGAACACTTTAGCTACGGTGTCATCCATGAGCTTAACTGCAGTTGGTGATCCTAGTGTGAACGAGGTATTACGCGTATTATTGTTATATATCATTCATGATGGCTGAAATGTTCATTAATTAGTTATTTTATTACACAGTCATACACTAGCCTGCCTGTTGAAGGCACTTTATTATACAGTCATACACTAGCCTGCCTGTTGAAGGCACTTTATTACAATAATATACATTTTTCAAGATTTATTCAGACATCTTAGTTTAAAATTTTTACAATATTGATACATTTATACAATTATTAGGCTGTGCCTTTGACAGTTTTAGTTGATTTTGATATAAATTCATCTTTATATGTATTTTGTTACCATGAATAAGCAAAGGTTCATATATATATATATATATATATATATATATATATATATATATATATATATATATATATATATATATATGAATACATATATATATATATATATATATATATATATATATATATATATATGTATATATATATACATATCTAATATATATATATATGTACATATATATATATATATATATATATATATATATATATATATATATATATATATATATATATATATGAATATATATAAGTATACATATATTATATATATATATATATATATATATATATATATATATATATATATATATATATATATATAGGTATGCATATATATATATATATATATATATATATATATATATATATATATATATATATATATATATTTATATATATATATATATATATATATATATATATATAATATATATATATATATATATATATATATTATATGAGTATATAGTATACTGTTTATTGGACGAGCTTCAGCGAGGATTCAACTTGACATACTGAAAAAAATTGGTGTTCGTTTTTAATAATGTTTTTTTTAAATGTTTTTTTTTGTCGGTTCTCCACAGGTCAAACGGCTACAGCTATCAACTTCAAACTTTTTTCACTGTGTATCCTCATCTAACTTGGATCTGTATAGTTTTGTGGCATTATCGAGTAGTAACTTTTATTTTTATGAATTTTAGAAATTTCTAATATACCCATTAGAATAACACGGCGGAAGATAAAGAAAATATTTTTATTCTCCCAAAAAATGAAATTTTGTGTGAAGTTGAATTACATTCTGATACACATTTCTAGAAATTATCAGCTTGATCGGGTCAGCCATTTTGAAGAAAAAACATAAAATGTGCTAAATTGGTACCACTCGAAGCAGTTTTCACCCATTTATAACTTGAATGTCACCCAATTGGCGAATGTAGGCAAAAGTTTGACAGAAAAATCGACATACTATCACCCTCCGCTCGTCTAACAACGCATATATGGCGTTTTCCTAGTATACTATATACTATATAGTATATACTGTTTATGGGAAGCCCATTTGAGCCTTGGTTTACTGCATTTACAGCCCGAAACCTATCCCTAATCAACCAAACTATTCACTGCAACTATAAAACTGTGCATAGTTTCCCTCCCGTTTTGTTCTGCTGAATATTCATCAACATTTCTGTGTTGGAAGACAAACGCGAGTAGATTGTAGTAACAGCAATCAGTGGCTCAACACTTTCAATACGCACTATTCACACAGCAAATATATAGATATACATATATATATATATATATATTTATATACACATATATATATATATATATTTATATACACATATATATATATATATATATTTATATACACATATATATATATATATGTTTATATATACATATATATATATATATATATATATATATATATATATATATTTATATA
>CAXFZR010000186.1:10000-20196 GCA_964007535.1 Brachyptera risi
TTCGTTTGAACGATAATCTACAAGAACAAGTTCATGACTGCTTTCTCGATGTGATTACGAATATTGTATCCAATCGAACATCTAACGAGATAAGTGAAAGTCATTCAGGGTGTAATGACGACCGAAAATCGAATCCACGTAGGAGAACGAGCGTTTGTGCATGCTCGACACGAATGAACCATCATGCAACTTGGTCTCAAACTAAGAAATGATCCCTAATGTATTATTCCTGATGACTTACGAATAATTGTGAAACTTTCATCTTCATACACTTCTGATCCGATGATGCAAGACATTTATCGTCAGTCGAACTCGTGATGAAGATCGGGGTAGTGTATGCGAAAAGCACCCCGGTATGTTTTCCAAATCGAAAAGAAAAAATAACAAATCCAGTTGAAGATTCGTTTATGAATAACTCGTAAACCGTTCGTTTGAACGATAATCTACAGGAACAAGTTCATGATTGCTTTCTCGATGTGATTACGAATCTTCCATTCAATCGAACATCCAACGAGATAATTGATGTGTTTTCATCAAAGTTGCATATGGCCGAGACTGTTCGATCGGCCTTATGGGAATTTAACATTGAAAAGTTCTTATAGTGCTCGTACGACATTTTTTTCTAACAGTGCTCTTACAACCTTATTTTCTCATCTCCGAGACTGTTCGATCGGCCTTATGGGAATTTAACATTGAAAAGTTCTCATAGTGCTCGTACGACATTTTTTTCTAACAGTGCTCTTACAACCTCAATTTCTCATCTCCGAGACTGTTCGATCGGCCTTATGGGAATTTAACATTGAAAAGTTCTCATAGTGCTCGTACGACATTTTTTTCTAACAGTGCTCTTGCAACCTTATTTTCTCATCTCCGAGACTGTTCGATCGGCCTTATGGGAATTTAACATTGAAAAGTTCTTATAGTGCTCGTACGACATTTTTTTCTAACAGTGCTCTTCGGCTTCGGGACTTGGCGTTTTTCGATCAGTCTTATGAGAATTTAACATTGAATAGTTCTTATAGTGCTCTTTCACATTATTTTTTCGATCGGTCTTATGAGAATTTAACATTGGAAATTTCTCATAGTGCTCTTACAACCTTATTTTCTCATCTCCGAGACTGTTCGATCGGCCTTATGGGAATTTAACATTGAAAAGTTCTTATAGTGCTCGTACGACATTTTTTTCTAACAGTGCTCTTACAACCTTAATTTCTCATCTCCGAGACTGTTCGATCGGCCTTATGGGAATTTAACATTGAAAAGTTCTTATAGTGCTCGTACGACATTTTTTTCTAACAGTGCTCTTACAACCTTATTTTCTCATCTCCGAGACTGTTCGATCGGCCTTATGGGAATTTAACATTGAAAAGTTCTTATAGTGCTCGTACGACATTTTTTCCTAACAGTGCTCTTCGGCTTCGGGACTTGGCGTTTTTCGATCAGTCTTATGAGAATTTAACATTGAATAGTTGTTATAGTGCTCTTGCACATTATTTTCTCATAGTGCTCGTCGCTTTCGGGACTTGTGATTTTTCGATCGGTCTTATGGCAATTTAACATTGGAAATTTCTTATAGTGCTTTTACGACATATTTTTCTAACAGTGCTCTTGGGCTTCGGTACTTGGTGTTTTTCGATCGGTCTTATGAGAATTTAACATTGGAGATTTCTCATAGTGCTCTTACAACCTTATTTTCTCATCTCCGAGACTGTTCGATCGGCCTTATGGGAATTTAACATTGAAAAGTTCTTATAGTGCTCGTACGACATTTTTTTCTAACAGTGCTCTTACAACCTTAATTTCTCATCTCCGAGACTGTTCGATCGGCCTTATGGGAATTTAACATTGAAAAGTTCTTATAGTGCTCGTACGACATTTTTTTCTAACAGTGCTCTTACAACCTCAATTTCTCATCTCCGAGACTGTTCGATCGGCCTTATGGGAATTTAACATTGAAAAGTTCTTATAGTGCTCGTACGACATTTTTTTCTAACAGTGCTCTTACAACCTCAATTTCTCATCTCCGAGACTGTTCGATCGGCCTTATGGGAATTTAACATTGAAAAGTTCTCATAGTGCTCGTACGACATTTTTTTCTAACAGTGCTCTTACAACCTTATTTTCTCATCTCCGAGACTGTTCGATCGGCCTTATGGGAATTTAACATTGAAAAGTTCTTATAGTGCTCGTACGACATTTTTTTCTAACAGTGCTCTTACAACCTCAATTTCTCATCTCCGAGACTGTTCGATCGGCCTTATGGGAATTTAACATTGAAAAGTTCTTATAGTGCTCGTACGACATTTTTTTCTAACAGTGCTCTTACAACCTTATTTTCTCATCTCCGAGACTGTTCGATCGGCCTTATGGGAATTTAACATTGAAAAGTTCTTATAGTGCTCGTACGACATTTTTTTCTAACAGTGCTCTTACAACCTCAATTTCTCATCTCCGAGACTGTTCGATCGGCCTTATGGGAATTTAACATTGAAAAGTTCTCATAGTGCTCGTACGACATTTTTTTCTAACAGTGCTCTTACAACCTTATTTTCTCATCTCCGAGACTGTTCGATCGGCCTTATGGGAATTTAACATTGAAAAGTTCTTATAGTGCTCGTACGACATTTTTTTCTAACAGTGCTCTTACAACCTCAATTTCTCATCTCCTAGACTGTTCGATCGGCCTTATGGGAATTTAACATTGAAAAGTTCTCATAGTGCTCGTACGACATTTTTTTCTAACAGTGCTCTTACAACCTTATTTTCTCATCTCCGAGACTGTTCGATCGGCCTTATGGGAATTTAACATTGAAAAGTTCTTATAGTGCTCGTACGACATTTTTTTCTAACAGTGCTCTTCGGCTTCGGGACTTGGCGTTTTTTCGATCAGTCTTATGAGAATTTAACATTGAATAGTTCTTATAGTGCTCTTTCACATTATTTTTTCGATCGGTCTTATGAGAATTTAACATTGGAAATTTCTCATAGTGCTCTTACAACCTTAATTTCTCATCTCCGAGACTGTTCGATCGGCCTTATGGGAATTTAACATGAAAAGTTCTTATAGTGCTCGTACGACATTTTTTTCTAACAGTGCTCTTCGGCTTCGGGACTTGGCGTTTTTTCGATCAGTCTTATGAGAATTTAACATTGGAAATTTCTCATAGTGCTCTTACAACCTTATTTTTCTCATCTCCGAGACTGTTCGATCGGCCTTATGGGAATTTAACATTGAAAAGTTCTTATAGTGCTCGTACGACATTTTTTTCTAACAGTGCTCTTCGGCTTCGGGACTTGGCGTTTTTCGATCAGTCTTATGAGAATTTAACATTGGAAATTTCTCATAGTGCTCTTACAACCTTATTTTCTCATCTCCGAGACTGTTCGATCGGCCTTATGGGAATTTAACATTGAAAAGTTCTTATAGTGCTCGTACGACATTTTTTTCTAACAGTGCTCTTCGGCTTCGGGACTTGACGTTTTTCGATCAGTCTTATGAGAATTCAACATTGAATAGTTTCGGCTTCGGTACTTGGCGTTTTTCGATCTTCATACACTTCTGATCCGATGTTGCACGACATTTATCGTCAGTCGAACTCGTGATGAAGATCGGGGTAGTGTATGCGAAAAGCACCCCGGTATGTTTTCCAAATCGAATAGAAAAATTAACAAATCCAGTTGAAGATTCGTTTATGAATAACTCGTAAACCGTTCGTTTGAACGATAATCTACAAGAACAAGTTCATGATTGCTTTCTCGATGTGATTACGAATCTTCCATTTAATCGAACATCCAACGAGATAATTGATGTGTTTTCATGAAAGTTGCATATCGCCGAGACTGTTCGATCGGCCTTATGGGAATTTAACATTGAAAAGTTCTTATAGTGCTCGTACGACATTTTTTTCCAACAGTGCTCTTGGGCTTCGGTACTTGGTGTTTTCCGATCGGTCTTATGAGAATTTAACATTGGAAATTTCTCATAGTGCTCTTACGACATTAGTTTCTCATGGTGCTCTTCGACTCCGAGACTGTTCGATCGGCCTTATGGGAATTTAACATTGAAAAGTTCTTATAGTGCTCGAACGACATTTTTTTTTGTGGGAATTCAACATGGAAGACAACTTATAATTGATGTGTAAGTCGCATATATGCAACGTCCGCGCCGGAGACAAGCCGACGGTTTGACTCATCGCCGAGTCGCCAATGTGCGACTTTCCCCCCGGGTTAGTGCGACGTTTTTATCATTTTTTCGGGGGTCTCAACGGCGTTCCGTAATGATCACCAAGGTTTATTGGTGCCGGCGTTTTTCTCTCGAAAATACAGAAAGACAAGCGTATGGCTTATCTCGATGAAGTCGCACATTGGCGACGCCCACGGGACTTGTGTTTGTTTTCACTCGATATGAGACTCTGTCATAGAATCGACAAGAAGGGTGCCAGAAAGACGAGTGTTCGACTCCCGGGCCAGTGACGAGCTTTCCTCACGAAGCAAGTGCGCTAACGACTCGGCCACTGTGCGGTGGCCCACCGCTTGGGTGGTGAAAAAAGTGATCGAGACGCGTGGCCGAGAGTGGTAACACTCTGAACCGTCATTCGGGAGACCGGGGTTCGATTCCCGCCATGGTCGACCATTCTGACAGGGGTTTTTCGTGGTTATCATCATCATTCACCGACGCCAATAGATCGTAGCCATCGGTATGGTGCGTCGTTGAAACGTCGTGAAAATGTTACCTTTTTGCTGAAACCCACGTTGCCAATGTCATGTGAGAAAGAAAAAAAAATCGAAATTTCCGAAAAAAAAATTGAAAAAAACCAAAAAAATGAAAATAAAAATAAAAATTGTCCCATCGAGTTTTTTTTTCGGTTTAGTTTTGCGGAAAAATGTTCTGTGAGAGAAAAAAAAAAATCAAAATTTTTTTGGGGAAAATTTGGAAAAAAAAAAAATTTGGAAAAAAAAAAAAGGACTCTGCCAAAATTTGGACTTGGGGTTAGGTTGGTAGAGCACTGTTAGCCCTAAGGTTGGTCGAGCACTATGATTTTAGAAAAGTCGAAAACTGTCCAAAAGTCGAAATGCGGTCGATGGGCACTTCTGTACCATTTTGTCGGACTTATAACCAACTGTGCTCGTTTCCCAGGCTGGAGCTCAGCTCGAGTCCGAGGGCCAAATAATGGCGGTGAAATTTTCATTCTGTACCATTTTGTCGGACTTATAACTCACTGTGCATGAAAATCGACGAAATATCTTCTATAAGGGGTAGTACCTAGAGCCGAAGCCAAAAGCCCGGCAGCCGAAAGCGAATGCAGGTTAAGTTCTGGTATCGCTCTTCTTCTAGGGATGCCCCCCAAAAACGCAAAGGTCTATGAAACAATATATGCGATCGAACGCAATTTTCGATCGACCGACGAAGCTTGATCGATCGTCGAACCGGTAATGTTGGGTTAGCTGGGCCTCAAACATTTGCCGAGACGAGTATGGTTTCGCGGCAACGCTGCCACTGGCACGCGGTATCGTCGACCACGGTCGGACGAAATGAAAACGCAATGGTCCGAGACTGGGCTCGGTCGGCGGGGATAGTACCTAGAGCCGGAGCCAAAAGCCCGGCAGCCGAAAGCGAATGCAGGTTAAGTTCTGGTATCGCTCTTCTTCTAGGGAAGCCCCCCAAAAACGCAAAGGTCTATGAAACAATATATGCGATCGAACGCAATTTTCGATCGACCGACGAAGCTTGATCGATCGTCGAACCGGTAATGTTGGGTTAGCTTGGCCTCAAACATTTGCCGAGACGAGTATGGTTTCGCGGCAACGCTGCCACTCGCACGCGGTATCGTCGACCACGGTCGGACGAAATGAAAACGCAATGGTCCGAGGCTGGGCTCGGTCGGCGGGGACAGTACCTAGAGCCGGAGCCAAAAGCCCGGCAGCAGAAAGCGAATGCAGGTTAAGTTCTGGTATCGCTCTTCTTCTAGGGAAGCCCCCCCAAAACGCAAAGGTCTATGAAACAATATGTGCGATCGAACGCAATTTTCGATCGACCGACGAAGCTTGATCGATCGTCGAACCGGTAATGTTGGGTTAGCTTGGCCTCAAACATTTGCCGAGACGAGTATGGTTTCGCGGCAACGCTGCCACTCGCACGCGGTATCGTCGACCACGGTCGGACGAAATGGAAACGCAATGGTCCGAGGCTGGGCTCGGTCGGCGGGGATAGTACCTAGAGCCGGAGCCAAAAGCCCGGCAGCAGAAAGCGAATGCAGGTTAAGTTCTGGTATCGCTCTTCTTCTAGGGAAACCCCGCGGGAACACGGTGGTCTAGGAACACGGTCGGACGAAATGAAAACGCTATGGTCCGAGGCTGGGCTCGGTCGGCTGGGATAGTACCTAGAGCCGGAGCCAAAAGCCCGGCAGCAGAAAGCGAATGCAGGTTAAGTTCTGGTATCGCTCTTCTTCTAGGGAAACCCCGCGGGGGAACACAGTGGTCTAGGAACACGGTCGGACGAAATGAAAACGCAATGGTCCGAAGCTGGGCTCGGTCGGCGGAGGTAGTACCTAGAGCCGGAGCCAAAAGCCCGGCAGCAGAAAGCGAATGCAGGTTAAGTTCTGGTATCGCTCTTCTTCTAGGGAAACCCCCCGGGAACACAGTGGTCGCAATGCAGTCGCTTGCCCAGTGGACCCCGACATTACTTGGGATAAACGAGAAAGCGAGGTTTCTGTTCGATGCCATAACCTAAAGAGAGTGAGGATATGGCTAGAACCCGGCAATGCCGTGAGCTCCCTGCGAGAGCAGCGTTCACTGGCGGCAAATGGTAGCGAGCAGAGTGTAGGTTCGCCACGAACCGAGCGGAAATGAATATCGAGAGATTGAACCGACATATGTGCTTGCACATACCGAGGAAATGAGAGATTTGACGTACGAAACGCAATTTGAATGCGAGTCGGCCGGGCGCGAGTGGCGTCCGCGGTTTCGACCGCTCGATCATCTGAAAATAGAATAAAATGGGGTCGGCCGGGCGCACGTGGCGTCCGCGGTACCGACCGCAGAGCTGGAGCAAGCTCTCTGGTTGATCCTGCCAGTAGTGATATGCTTGTCCCAAAGATTAAGCCATGCAAGTCTAAGTGCAAGCCAAAAAATACGGTGAAACCGCGAATGGCTCATTAAATCAGTTATGGTTCCTTAGATATGAGACCTATAGTACGTGGATAACTGTGGTAATTCTAGAGCTAATACATGCAAACAAAGTTCCGACTCGAGAGGGGAAGAACGCTCTTATTAGATCAAAACCAATCGGCGGCGCTTCGGCGTTGGTCGCATTGATTTGGTGACTCTGGATAACCACTAAGCGGATCGCACGGTCTCGCACCGGCGACGCATCTAACAAATGTCTGCCTTATCAACTGTCGATGGTGCGTTCTACGCCTACCATGGTTGTAACGGGTAACGGGGAATCAGGGTTCGATTCCGGAGAGGGAGCCTGAGAAACGGCTACCACATCTAAGGAAGGCAGCAGGCGCGCAAATTACCCACTCCCGGCACGGGGAGGTAGTGACGAAAAATACCGATACGGGACTCATCCGAGGCCTCGTAATCGGAATGGGTGGAACATAAATACATTGACGAGTATCCATTGGAGGGCAAGTCTGGTGCCAGCAGCCGCGGTAATTCCAGCTCCAATAGCGTATATTAAAGTTGTTGCGGTTAAAAAGCTCGTAGTTGGGCGTGTGTCCCACGCCGTCGGTCCATCGCAAGACGATGCGTACCGGCGGTACAAGCAAGTGGGGCATCTTGCCGGTGGCACGCTGGTCCCGTGCGCGCCTCGTCCGCGAAAGCGGCGGAGCGTCTCGGGTTGCCGGTGCCATGTCACTCGCCTCGGCGCTTTTCTATCGGGCGTCTTGGCGGGCCGGCACGTTTACTTTGATCAAATTAGAGTGCTAAAAGCAGGCAGTGACGCCTGAATATTGTATGTACGGAATAATTGAAGATGATCTCGGTTCTATTTTTATTGGTTTTCTGAACCTGAGATAATGATCGATGAAAACGAATGAGGGCATTCGTATCGCGACGTTAGAGGTGAAATTCTTGGATCGTCGCCAGACGGACAGGAGCGAAGGCTTTTGCCAAGTACGTCTTTGTTAATCAAGAACGAAAGTTAGAGGTTCGAAGGCGATCAGATACCGCCCTAGTTCTAACCATAAACGATGTCAACTAGCGATCCGCCGGGGTTCTCTCTCAAAGACTCGGCGGGCAGCTTTCGGGAAACCAAAGTGTTTGGGTTCCGGGGGAAGTATAGTTGCAAAGCTGAAACTTAAAGGAATTGACGGAAGGGCACCACCAGGAGTGGAGCCTGCGGCTTAATTTGACTCAACACGGGAAACCTCACCAGGCCCGGACACTGGAAGGACAGACAGATTGATGGCTCTTTCTAGATTCAGTGGTTGGTGGTGCATGGCCGTTCTTAGTTGGTGGAGCGATTTGTCTGGTTAATTCCGATAACGAACGAGATTCTAGCCTGCTAACTAGTCGCAAAAATAACGACATCCTTGGTGCTGTCGGCGACGCGATCAAACTCTTCTTAGAGGGACCGGCGAGCTGAGAGCCGCACGAGATTGAGCAATAACAGGTCTGTGATGCCCTTAGATGTTCTGGGCCGCACGCGCGCTACACTGAAGGCATCAACGTGTGTTTTATCCTTGGCCGAGAGGTCCGGGTAACCCGCTGAAACGCCTTCGTGCTAGGGATTGGGGCTTGCAATTGTTCCCCACGAACGAGGAATTCCCCGTAAGCGCGAGTCATAAGCTCGCGTTGACTACGTCCCTGCCCTTTGTACACACCGCCCGTCGCTACTACCGATTGAATGATTTGGCGAGGTCTTTGGACTGTCGCATGACGGCGCACGCAAGTGCCCGTCGATGTCGATGGGAAGCTGATCGAGCTTGGTTATTTAGAGGAAGTAAAAGTCGTAACAAGGTTTCCGTAGGTGAACCTGCGGAAGGATCATTGTTTTTCGAATCATTTCGAAAAGACCCATCGATCGAACCTCGAAAGATGGTAAATATCGGACAGCAATAATATTGTTGTCCGGTCGCGTTGACTCGGCGGGCGCAAGTGGCGACTCGGCCGGGAACGCAAAACCCGTTCGTCGGGTTCTCGTCGAAATCTCTCTGGCGATTTCGAATGGTGCAACAATAGCGAACGTTGGGAGACCAACTTTGTGGGACCCGCCTGTGGACAAGCTCGCGCGTGCTCTGCGGCCTGGCGCTCTCGGATATTCGGAGCAGGGACGATCGCATCAGTATCCCGTCGCTGATCGACCCCCTGTAGACCGTACAATAAATCCCCGACGCCAGATGTCGTCTAGATCTCGCACACTAGACCCGGCCGTGGACCATTGGCGGCCTGGCGCCCTCGGATAATAATCGGAGCAGGGACCATCGCATCAGCCCCGCTGATCGACCCTGTAGACCGTACACACATATATATATCCCTGACGCCAGATGTCGTCATCTCGCACCAACATTCGGCTGTGGACAAGCTCGCGCGTTTTGCGGCCTGGCGCCCTCGGCGGATTAATCATCGGAGCAGGGGACTGATCGACCCTGTAGACCGTACAGAAATCCCCGACGACGCCAGATGCCGTCATCTCTCGCACTAGACCCGCCGTTGTAAAGCATGTGCCGAGTGCACGTTAAACCAAATACTCTATAAATATCTATTTCGATAATGGCGGTCGTCGGGCGAAAGCCCGGCGGTCGCGGTAAAAACATGCAAAAACGCATCACCCTGAACGGTGGATCACTTGGCTTGTGGGTCGATGAAGAACGCAGCAAATGGCGCGTCAAAGTGTGAACTGCAAGACACATGAACATTGACGTTTCGAACGCACATTGCGGTCCTTGAGATAATCTCCTGGACCACGCCTGACTGAGGGTCGTTCACATACATATGACGACAAAACATGCGCTCGCGCGTGCGGCCGCGCCAACCGGATAGCCCGGTTGTTGCCGGTGTATTGAGGGTGTCGTCCCACCATCGAACTGGTAACACACAGTCGAAGGGGGACGTCCCTCTAAGAATGGGTCACGTACCGCCAGAGTGCGGCGAGTTCGGGCAAGCGTGTCCGTGCGAGCGTGGTGATCCTTGACCGGATCGACAGCCACGCTTCGCCCGGCCGCAGATAACCCCGGGCTCGTTTGTGCGAG
>CAXFZR010000187.1:0-29836 GCA_964007535.1 Brachyptera risi
GGTTTGACTGATCAACATGAAACTTTTTTTGTACGGGTCAACTTTCACAACTTAGAACTGTATAGTTTTTGGAATGAATCGGTCGATTAGATTATGAGAAATATCATGTCAAAGTTTTCAAAAACCCCATGAGATTAGGCTGGTGAGAAAATTTGAAAGAATGAAACATCTCCGAAACAAATAAAGATTTTCTCTGAGTGTTTGAACATGGATGATACACATGACCACCATTTTGTAAGCAATTCGAACCAGCCGTTTCGAAGAAAAAAAATTCAAATAACTGTTTTTATACATCAAATATATGGAAATGGGCCAAGATTCACTGCTTCCTAGACTCGATATTTGCCCAGACATTAAATATTCTTCATATACGTCAAGGTGTGTAGAATACCAGAGAAGATAAAGTGGCAATTAAATGAAGGACAGAGTGTGTAGAATACCAGAGTCGATAAAGTAGCAAATGTAGGACTGTTATTATACCTTATTCAGATATCTCGCTCATCTTACAACGCATATTTCGCGTTTGCCTAGTAATAGCTTCAAGATGATATAAGTTATAACTATTCAAGTCATGTCGCATAACTGTCAAGCGTATATAGCTGAAAAAAACACACATTTTTCAGCTGTATATACATGCACTCGACAGTTTGCGAAATGAGATGATTAGTTATAAATTGAATCATCCTGAAACCATCCAGAGTGTCCAGATATATCATCCAGAGTGTCCGGATATACCATCCAGAGTGTCCAGATATACCATCCAGAGTGTCCAGATATACCATGCAGAGTGTCCAGATATATCATCCAGAGTGTCCAGATATATCATCCAGAGTGTCCAGATATACCATCCAGAGTGTCCAGATATACCATCCAGAGTGTCCAGATATATCATCCAGAGTGTCCAGATATACCATCCAGAGTGTCCAGATATACCATCCAGAGTGTTCAGATATATCATCCAGAGTGTCCAGATATATCATCCAGAGTGTCTAGATATACCATCCAGAGTGTCCAGATATATCATCCAGAGTGTACAGATATACCATCCAGAGTGTCCAGATATACAATCCAGAGTGTCCAGATATATCATCCAGAGTGTCCAGATATACCATCCAGAGTGTCCAGATATACCATCCAGAGTGTCCAGATATACCATCCAGAGTGTCCAGATATACCATCCAGAGTGTCCAGATATACCATCCAGAGTGTCCAGATACTTCATTCAGAGTATCCAGATATATCATCCAGAGTGTCCAGATATACCATCCAGAGTGTCCAGATATACCATCCAGAGTGTCCAGATATATCATCCAGAGTGTCTAGATATACCATCCGGAGTGTCCAGATATACCATCCAGAGTGTCCAGATATATCATCCAGAGTGTCCAGATATACCATCCAGAGTGTCCAGATATACCATCCAGAGTGTCCAGATATACCATCCAGAGTGTCCAGATATACCATCCAGAGTGTCCAGATATACCATCCAGAGTGTCCAGATATATCATCCAGAGTGTCCAGATATATCATCCAGAGTGTCCAGATATATCATCCAGAGTGTCCAGATATACCATCCAGAGTGTCCAGATATATCATCCAGAGTGTCCAGATATACCATCCAGAGTGTCCAGATATATCATCCAGAGTGTCCAGATATACCATCCAGAGTGTCCAGATATACCATCCAGAGTGTCCAGATATATCATCCAGAGTGTCCAGATATACCATCCAGAGTGTCCAGATATATCATCCACAGTGTCTAGATATACCATCCAGAGTGTCCAGATATATCATCCAGAGTGTCCAGATATACCATCCAGAGTGTCCAGATATACCATCCAGATTGTCCAGATATATCATCCAGAGTGTCCAGATATACCATCCAGAGTGTCCAGATATATCATCCAGAGTGTCCAGATATATCATCCAGAGTGTCCAGATATACCATCCAGAGTGTCCATATATACAATCCAGAGTGTCCAGATATACCATCCAGAGTGTCCAGATATACCATCCAGAGTGTCCAGATATACCATCCAGAGTGTCCAGATATACCATATAGAGTGTCCAGATATACCATCCAGAGTGTCCAGATATATCATCCAGAGTGTCCAGATATATCATCCGGAGTGTCCAGATATATCATCCAGAGTGTCCAGATATATCATCCGGAGTGTCCAGATATATCATCCAGAGTGTCCAGATATACCATCCAGAGTGTCCAGATATATCATCCAGAGTGTCTGGATATACCATCCAGAGTGTCCAGATATACCATCCAGAGTGTCCAGATATATCATCCAGAGTGTCCAGATATACCATCCAGAGTGTCCAGATATATCATCCAGAGTGTCCAGATATATCATCCAGAGTGTCCAGATATATCATCCAGAGTGTCCAGATATATCATCCAGATTGTCCAGATATATCATCCAGAGAGTCCAGATATACCATCCAGAGTGTCCAGATATACCATCCAGATTGTCCAGATATATCATCCAGAGTGTCCGGATATATCATCCAGAGTGTCCAGATATACCATCCAGAGTGTCCAGATATATCATCCGGAGTGTCCAGATATACCATCCAGAGTGTCCAGATATACCATCCAGAGTGTCCCGATATACCATCCAGAGTGTCCAAATATATCATCTAGAGTGTCCAGATATACCATCCAGAGTGTCCAGATATATCATCCAGATTGTCCAGATATATCACCCAGAGTGTCCAGATATACCATCCAGAGTGTCCAGATATACCATCCAGAGTGTCCAGATATATCATCCAGATTGTCCAGATATATCATCCAGAGTGTCCAGATATACCATCCAGAGTGTCCAGATATACCATCCAGATTGTCCAGATATATCATCCAGAGTGTCCAGATATATCATCCAGAGTGTCCAGATATACCATCCAGAGTGTCCAGATATACCATCCAGAGTGTCCAGATATACCATCCAGAGTGTCCTGATATACCATCCAGAGTGTCCTGATATACCATCCAGACTGTCCAGATATATCATCCAGAGTGTCCAGATATACCATCCAGAGTGTCCAGATATATCATCCAGATTGTCCAGATATATCATCCAGAGTGTCCAGATATACCATCCAGAGTGTCCAGATATACCATCCAGATTGTCCAGATATATCATCCAGATTGCAATAATCTGTGTTTCTCCAGCATTAGAATTTTGATATCTCATACTGTTCAAAAGTTATCATCAAAAAACTGATATTTCACCGAATCGACTACCATGAACTCTTTAGTGGTGATGCATTCTTATTCACGGCACTACCGGGCACTAACGGAGCACTAAGGAATGGTGAGATATTATTTCCATATTCCGATATGTGAGGAGCCAACTTTACTGACGTGTGTGAATGGCAGTTGTTTATTGAAGATAACGATTTCGAATATTGAAGATGACTGCACTTTGTACAATTTTAATTACAATTATTTCACGCTGTTCGCGATAAAATTCCATTCGAACCTGACTATTTACTTCGTTATATATATATATATATATATATATATATATATATATATATATATATATATATATATATATATATATATATATATATATATATATATATATATATGTATATATATATATATATATATATATATATATATATATATATATATATATATATATATATATATATATATATATATATATATATATATATATATATATATATATATATATATATATATATATATATATATATATATATATATATATATATATATATATATATATATATATATATATATATATATATATATATATATATATATATATATATATATATATATATATATATATATATATATATATATATATATATATATATATATATATATATATATATATATATATATATATATATATATATATATATATATATATATATATATATATATATATATATATATATATATATATATATATATATGGGGATGCGTCAAGTGATCCATCCAGAAACTGGTCCATCTGGAAACTAGTCCATCTCGCATTTTGATAATATTAATGATAATCGTATTCATACGTCTCGGAAAGTGATCCATCCGGCAACTGGTCCATCAGTACTTAAGTAGAGTACTCCATTTAAGCATTAAATTCCCATTGTTGAGCTATCTATTCGCGCGTGGTATCATTTGAAAGGTAATTTTGCGCTTTTTCTGAATATGCACTCCATTTTCCAATCAGAGGACAATACTGGTAGAAAACAGTAGCTTGATTGGAATATTCGGGAGGAAAAATTAAAAATATCGTGCAACGTTCAAAACACGATATTAGTTTTTGATGACTGGCTATAATGATATTTTTCATTCCTCATGATAGGTATCGAATGAAACTAACATGATAGGTTGATGATATTTGAATTCTGACATTCAAATCACCTGAAAACTGCTCTGAAGATTGAGGAAAACCCCAA
This sequence comes from Brachyptera risi, assembly GCA_964007535.1. NCBI lineage: Eukaryota > Metazoa > Arthropoda > Insecta > Plecoptera > Taeniopterygidae > Brachyptera > Brachyptera risi. Next base: position 4,453 of record CAXFZR010000187.1, read on the forward strand.
TTCACAAGGGTGAGTGACATAAATTTAGTTATATTCAAGCCATTGTGAATTTCCAAACTTTTTCTCATATACCATGACACAGATCAAGCATATGGAAAATTGAAAAAAATACCATGTACGCAAAACGTGATTTTTGTAACACACTTCTTGATGAAGAGAGAAACACTCATTTTTTTCTCGAAATAATGTATTCTCCAACATTTTGTGTGTTTTTTTCTGTGGAAGTGTATCGTCTCTGCAATTTATATGGCTGAGACTCTCACACAAACAGGAATGCTCAGTCCACAGTATTTTACCACATCATTCATTTTCCGACAAGGCGATATAGGCTTTCCACATCTTATCGGGAGCCCGTTGCGCTGGAATACGCGTACACCGATCTTCTCGAGAAGCTCATTTTATTCCATACTGAAAGTTGGCTATTGGTTGTTTCCCAACTGACATCGAGATAATGATCGACATAAGATCATACTCTATGATTCACAGTCATTTTGATCAAGTGTTACGCCCCGCAATGACCAGAATGCCATAAGATCGATTCATACGATGAATATAAGTGATCTTCTACCATGCAGTTGTAATTCAATTAGAGGAAGAGTTTCAATATTATAAAACATGAATTTTTTCTGGTGACGATTGAAGAGAAAACTTACACATGAATATATGAATATAATTCACATATGCTTTATGTATACGTTACAATCAATATGGACCATACCCTTTTAGCCATGTATGTTTCATGTTATTATTTACATATGCATCATGATTTTTTTGCGAACACATGTTAAGGGATGTGTCGTTGAGGCTGTGACCAATCTATAGCCCAATCGGGTGATTGGTACAGAAATGAGGAGCGTTTCACATTTCGATGTGTCAGACGGCCGGGTTTTAGCATAGGCCTATACCGCTCGGGCGAGCCGGACAGTGCACGACTGCGCGGACGGGCGCCCAGATCTCAGATAATTTTTTTTCCCAAGATTTCTTTGCGACACATGTTAAAGGATGTATCGTTGAAGCTGTGACCTAGTAACAGCCTGATCGGGTGATTGGTACAGAAATGAGGAGCGTTTCACATTTCGATGTGTCGGACGGCCAGGCTTTAGCATAGGCCTACCGCTCGGGTGAGCCGGCCAGTGCACGAATGCGCGGGCGGGAGCCCAGACTACTACGAATAATTTTTTTACCAAGATTTTTTTGCAAACACATGTTAAGGGATGTGTCGTTGAGGCTGTGACCAATATATAGCCTAATCGGGTGATTGGTGTAGAAATGAGGAGCGTTTCACATTTCGATGTGTCAGACGGCCGGGTTTTAGCATAGGCATATACCGCTCGGGTGAGCCGGCCAGTGCACGACCGCGCGGACGGGCGCCCAGATCTCAGATAATTTTTTTCACCAAGATTGTTTTGCAAACACATGTTAAGGGATGTGTTGTTGAGGCTGTGACCAATATATAGCCTAATCGGGTGATTGGTGTAGAAATGAGGAGCGTTTCACATTTCGATGTGTCAGACGGCCGGGTTTTAGCATAGGCCTACCGCTCGGGTGAGCCGGCCAGTGCACGACCGCGCGGACGGGCGCCCAGATCTCAGATAATTTTTTTTCCCAAGATTTCTTTGCGACACATGTTAAAGGATGTATCGTTGAAGGTGTGACCTAGTAACAGCCTGATCGGGTGATTGGTACAGAAATGAGGAGCGTTTCACATTTCGATGTGTCGGACGGCCGGGTTTTAGCATAGGCCTACCGCTCGGGTGAGCCGGCCATGCAGTGCACGACCGCGCGGACGGGCGCCCAGATCTCAGATAATTTTTTTCATCAAGATTTTTTTGCAAACACATGTTAAAGGATGTATCGTTGAGGCTGTGACCAAGTTCAAGTTCATCGCATCAAAATCACATCATCCTATGGCCCGTCGTCAGTATTTTAGCTGAGGGCATTTTCCACAATATTTTTACAATGATTTAGTCAGTATGTGCCCGGTTCGAAGCCAGGACAGACCGGTTCCATTCGATTTTCCCACCTCAGCCCACGGACCAGGGGATAGTTTGATTTTCACGCGGTTTTAAATGACGGCATCGTAGAAGACCAATCTACAAATGTTTGGGTTCAAAGGCTCGGACATCACGGGCTCTGCATCCGCAACTACGCGTTTTTTGTTGTTTTTTGTTGGATGGGAGTGGGGTATGACAAAGTGAATGATACAAGCAGGGAAACGATGGGCAGAGGTTCCACTGGATGGGCCAGCTCGCCCGAGCGGTAGGCCTATGCTAAAACCCGGCCGTCCGACACATCGAAATGTGAAACGCTCCTCATTTCTGTACCAATCACCCGATCAGGCTGTTACTAGGTCACAGCTTCAACGATACATCCTTTAACATGTGTCGCAAAGAAATCTTGGGAAAAAAAATTATCTGAGATCTGGGCGCCCGTCCGCGCAGTCGTGCACTGGCCGGCTCGCCCGAGCGGTATGGGCCTATGCTAAAACCCGGCCGTCTGACACATCGAAATGTGAAACGCTCCTCATTTCTACACCAATCACCCGATTAGGCTATATATTGGTCACAGCCTCAACGACACATCCTTTAACATGTGTTTGCAAAAAAATCTTGGTGAAAAAAATTATCTGAGATCTGGGCGCCCGTCCGCGCGGTCGTGCACTGGCCGGCTCACCCGAGCGGTAGGCCTATGCTAAAACCCGGCCGTCCGACACATCGAAATGTGAAACGCTCCTCATTTCTACACCAATCACCCGATTGGGCTATATATTGGTCACAGCCTCAACGACACATCCCTTAACATGTGTTTGCAAAAAAATCTTGGTAAAAAAATTTCAAGAGAAATTCAAGAGATGAATACAAAGTCATTATGTCAATCATTTACACTTGACACATTCAAATTGAACAAAATCAGTAATATTATATCATATTATTACACTCTCATTCACTAGATGATTATAACATCATAGAAGTTCATGGTTCATGTAATATCATGCATCCTTGCCGAGATTTTCGCGCCTGATCGACGGCAACCTGTGGTTGGTCGACTACGAGGCTTGTTTCAATTTTGTCCAACCAGAACGGAAGAAAATACGCGCGGAATTCGTATTCAAATCACTATGGAAAAATCGAAGCTACGTTACCATCACAGTTGTGGAGAAATGCCTTTCAACTATATTATTCAGAAATAATAGTACCACAGTGTTTGAGAACGTGATATTGGGAATTAGATGAGAATGTAAATAAAAGATGTGTAAAGATGGAATAATTTCACAACATACATATTCAGACCTTCATCATTCTTATAGGGGCAATTTTTTTGCCTCTTTGATGAAACAGACAGTGAAGAATTAAGAAGAGATATTGGAGTAGGCTACCCACCTAATGGATCGATTTTATCAATAACTTTCAGGACAGTTACAGATGAAAATGATTGTCTTCAAAATACGGTCACTCTTCATTTGATGATGATATAAGATTTAGCAACATCAACATCGTCAACACCGGACATTTCTTATCTCTAAATTCATTCAAAATTGAGTCCAATCTAATCTTGATTCTGCATTGATTTTGACTCTTCATTCTGTTTCAATGATTCGATACATTCAGAATATTCGATTATTCAAATACAGTGACGTAACTTCAATACGGAGTGCCCTTGGGTATGTATCACCTAGAGTGCCCCTCTCACATTTCCTAATCAATCCGTTTAAATGAATTAAATCAATTTGGGTGATAGGCCTATACTTAGTCAAGCACACTGCTCTGTGAAAATTGCTATGATAGTTTGTACTCATGAAATACCTCGCTTGTAGGGTTGAACGAAGCACTTCATGTTAACTTGTTGAAGAATCTTATGGCGTCGGTGTAAAACTACTTGCCGCGATTAAAAACTATGTTATAGGCCTACATATATTCAAGTGGATCATAACTTCGATTCAAAGTAACCTGATGTAAATTAGTAAATACAAATAAAGTTTGCGTCGGTGGAAAAAAATGCAGCAGTCCACCCTGTGGTCTACTTGAAATTCTTTCTTCGAGCTTCATGATCCGCGAAAATATCTATTGAACTTAATTGATCAAAATCATTCATTTTCGCTCGTCGCCGTTCAATTTATGGAATAGACGTCGAGCCTTTGAGTCTTTCTTGTGACTTTGATCTAAAAAGGTACGTAATTATCCGCTTCAGTTTCAAACAGCCTCTCCCTGCACTTGCAACTGTGACAGGTATTGTTGAAAACCGGACACGAGCGGAGCACACCTGGAAACTTGCAGGGTTGGCTATAGTACACTGGATATTTTCAAGATATCTTTACGCAAAGCAGATCTCATGTCGAGAAGTTGGAGGGAAATGCGAGCGATACATCAGTTTCAAATTTGATTCGAAACGTATTTGCATCGCCCAGAACTCATACATCTGAGATTTCAGTCAGATGACTTGAATGTGAGACTTTGAAGGTTTCTGTTACTTCACGCGAACTCTCGAACCTTAATCTACATATCACAATTCATGAGTAAACGCTGCAGGGGACGGTCAAAACTAGACAAAAAGCGCCAATGCAGACCTTTGGCTTACAATACATGGTGGGTAAACGTTGAGTTCGATCAGTATAATTCTTTATGCAATGAAACCACAATGAGTATATCTGTGTCTCTACGTTCATTAAAAATTCTAATTTTCATATTATATCACTGAAAAATCGTAGAAAGAATGGGAAACAGGTATAAGCATGTTGATTTTCAGATTATTTTGAAAGGGTTTCAAATATACCACGAACTAGAGCTCTTCAAGCAAGCACGTATTGAATACAGCTGATTATTGAATAAAAACTGTCTGTTGATACGATGATTAGTTTACCGTTGCCAACTTGTATCCCGAACGTCTGCAATCAAGCTGGTATAGGCAACATGTAAAGAGGCCTCCTGAACACTTGAACTCTGAAGCACTTTTCGGGATCAACTTATAGACGTTGGCCTAATTCGTCAAAATGATGCTTCACTTTCTTGACTCTCTTCTTCTCAAATTATTGGGGTATCTTCTATCTCTCCGAAATATTATATATTATGATAATATATGAGAGAGCGTGAATTTGAAAGAATTGTGAATACAGGTTCAACATTGAAAATTATCATTTCTTTGATTAGACTGGACTATCTAGAATTAAAGAAATTCATATTGGTGCCCCCATACGTGCTCACTATGGCACTAGCCCACTTGGCCCACCCGATAGTAACGCCAATGTTCAAATAGCGTTCGGATGTAGCGTTTGGATGAATTTCTCAAAATATTTTTGAATTGAAATCATTCATAGAAATGTGATGAAAGTTGGCCGTCATATGTGAACTAGTATAATTAAGGACCAGTTCTGAATTCGTGGTTTCCCGGTCACAAATTTGAGAGTTATTAGGATTTGACGAATTGGAAAATTGATCCAAGACAAGAGAATCAAGTTGACATCTGACTCTTTGACAGACTTTCCCCACTTTTTGTGAAATACGATCTCTTTTTTTGAAATGTTCGAATCTTCTCGAAAATAGTTCAATACATGTTTAAAGAACGTTGAGGTCGTGTGAAATACGCGGAAAAATCAACAATATGATGAAATCATGAAATCAAATTCGAATCTTTTTGCGGCATTTTCTTGTATGAAAACGAAATTTTCACACATAGTCGATGAAAAAAAATCGTACAAATTGGAAACTTTAGAGAATTCGGATGCATGATCGTTGTTCAAATAATTCCTGTGTGTTGATCAAACATATACCTCCGGATCAAATCTTGGGCGGACGGGACCAAGGTAACGAACCAAAAAAGGAAGAACAATGCAAATGATTAACTCTCAATTCGCATTCAAAATTTCGAAATTTGGGTACGCGTATTCAAGCGCAACGGGCTCCCGATAAGATGTGGAAAGCCTATATCGCCTTGTCGGAAAATGAATGATGTGGTAAAATACTGTGGACTGAGCATTCCTGTTTGTGTGAGAGGCTCACCCATATTAATTGCAGAGACGATACACTTCCACAGAAAAAAACACACAAAATGTTGGAGAATACATTATTTCGAGAAAAAAATGAGTGTTTCTCTCTTCATCAAGAAGTGTGTTACAAAAATCATGTTTTGCGTACATGGTATTTTTTTTCAATTTTCCATATGCTTGATCTGTGTCATGGGATATAAGAAAAAGTTTGGAAATTCACAATGGCTTGAATATAACTGGATTTACGTCACTCAACCTTGTGAATTGGGGTTTTTCTCAATCTTCAGAGCAGTTTTCAGGTGATTTGAATGTCAGAATTAAAATATCATCAACTTATCATGTTAGTTTCATTCGATACCTATCATGAGGAATGAAAAATATCATTATAGCCAGTCATCAAAAACTAATATCGTGTTTTGAACGTTGCACGATATTTTTAATTTTTCCTCCCGAATATTCCAATCAAGCTACTGTTTTCTACCAGTATTGTCCTCTGATTGAAAAATGGAGTGCATATTCAGAAAGTGCGCAAAATTACCTTTCAAATGATACCACGCGCGAATAGATAGCTCAACAATGGGAATTTAATGCTTAAATGGAGTACTCTACTTAAGTACTGATGGACCAGTTGCCGGATGGATCACTTTCCGAGACGTATAAATACGATAATTATTAATATTATCAAAATTCGAGATGGACTAGTTTCCAGATGGACCAGTTGCTTTCATGAAATATATAATAATTAATAAAATAATATAGAGATGGACTAGTTGACGAGATGGACCAGTTTCTGGATGGATCAGTTTACGGCAACCCTATATATATATATATATATATATATATACATATATATATATATATATATATATATATATATATATATATATATATATATATATATATATATATATATATCAACCAAGATGCATAGAGGGCTTGTTTGCGGCTGGGCGGGCGAACGCAACCCTCAATGCATCTTGATATCAACTTCATTGTATGATCAGACCCATCTAGATATAGGCCACGCACCACTTCGAAGCGTCGCGACGCCTATCCATGACAATCATTGTATGTAGGCCTACTGAATTATTATGTGAAGTATAATGAAGTTCCGTGTTCCATTTTCTTGGGACGGAGTGAGATATAACGTATATCGACTTTTGAATAATACAAAAAAAAATCGAGGATTTGCTGTCATTCAGATATTGCTTGAGTTTATGAAATAATCTGATACGACATGTTTTGAACTCAAAATATAATTTCACGCTGTGTCCAACCAGAATCCGTTCGAGACAAATTGCACTGCTTTGATATATCAATCTTAGTCAACATCCAGTCTGATTTGATTCATCGACATATATGCCACGCCCTACTTTGGAGCGTCTAGCGATGCCTATATACGTCAATTGTATGTCAATCATATACTGAATTATTGCTCGAAGTATGATGGATTGATTGAATCAGGATGCTTTGCATGTTCCTACCTTTTGAAACAGAGTAAGAGATAACAAATATCGACGATTGGATGGGAAAAAAATAGAATTCCGAGGCTTCTTTTTTATTCAGATGATGTTCAAATTCATAGAATATTCTGATACGGACGTTTGATTTTGATGTACTCAAAATATAGTTTATCGATTTTTGCAACAACATTTTCCTCGATGAAAATTATACTCCGTTAGATAGCCAATATAAATTTCAATGTATGATTTGACCCTTCGAAATTCAGGCCACGCCCTTACTTCGGAGCGTCAGTAGTGTGAAAATGAGAGAACGAGCGCACTTTTTCCTGGAGCAAGATGGCGGTCGTACTTTTGAATGTTATTAGGAATGCAAGTAATTTTTACCTCGTATAGCTTACCGATATGTTCCATAATTAAGTGGCTATCATAATTTCTAAGGTTGTGGAAAATAACTGGAATGTGTTCCACTTTCTTATAATTTAAGTTACATGAATTATGAGCAGCCCCCCTAAATTTTACGCTGAGATGACAATGATCTCTAACTCTATCCGAACCCAATACCCTACCGCATATTATACACTCACTCGCTTGCTCAAACTCGACATTATTTTCCTCGGTCATAACAAGCGGTTTCTCAGATAACATAATTTCTGTAAGCTCTTTCTCATCCATCAATAAAACTCCCAGAAACTTGTTTACTGCATGGGGTCCTCTATGAACACGTGGCGGTTTGAACACTTTTCCATCAGAATTATTAATAACATACGAAAAACCAAAAGGTTCATGGCGGGTTAACTGTGTGGTGTGAGATACATCTTCATCTTGATCACAACCAGAAATCTTTGTTGCAAAACACTCAAAGTCTGCATAAATCACAAACGGCACTCTCTGAGAGAAACTGTAATTTTTGAAAGATAAGATTTTTTCAGATTCTTGAGGCATTTTTATCTTCTGTGGATCATGTTGACTACAGAGAGTGTGATGACTTTCCAGTAGAGCGGCTGAGGTGAAGCGATGTAAGCAGTAAGGGCAGTAATATTTTGCACCATTATGTTTCGTTAACGAACTTAAAAGACGATTCAAATTCTTAATGTAGAAATAGTGAGAATTGTTCTCATCACTAATTAATAATAAATTGACATGATGACGACACTCGCGAAGTTCAGCTATTCTTAGCGGATAAATATTAGCTTTCTCACCATATCCAAATACGTTCACTGAAATGTCATTGTTTTTTTCAAAAACTTTCAACTGTGATATAGGCACAGGTAACGAAATATTTCTCATGTCTAGTTCATTCTCGAATTGCTTATAATACTTCACTCGTTGGGCATCCTTTTTCCGAGGGTGTAAGCTTGCTAATACACTCCAAATAAAACACTTCTGATCACTATTGTTGATGTTGATTATCGATTGATTGCGTCTCAACTGAATTGGAAGTTCCATATAACTACTATAGCAGCCAAGGGCAAGTACTCGGCTATTTTCAGTTCTAGATAGTAAATATGTTCGATACCCCAGTTGCTATACCTTCACGAGAGAATTTCTCACTCGATTTCTGAATTTCTTCGAAAGCACAGCTAAATTGTTCATCGAAATCATCTTTGTCCAATAGCTTAAATGTTCTAGACCGGAAACACGGGCTCGTAGATATTTCTTCTTCACCAATACCACGGCTATAACGTACAAAAAGCGATATGTACCACTTGATACCCTCGAATGTATCTAAATTACGGAACATGATAGACTCAATTTTATCAACATGATTGTGTAGGAAACTTAGAATATCTCTTTTATCATCAGCTTGACGGAATTTATAGCTCTTGAAAACACCGTTCAACGATGAGACAACTTCAGAAGCATCTTCCTCGTCAACACACGGATCATTGTTCATAATAACACCTTCTTGACTTTGTGTCGCTGTTGAAAATTGCTGTTCTGTTTTATGAGTTTGACGATGACGTCTCAAATTTATTTCCCGACTAAACTGTTTCAAACAAATTTCACATTTGAAAATATTTGAATGATCAATTTTGATATGATTCCTCAAATTATACGCTCGGGTGAATTTCGCTTCACACAAATTACAATGATGAGCTTGATTGTTTGTATGATTTAGTTTATGTCAGTTCAAATTTGATATTCTATCGAACACAACTCCACACTCACTACACGGAAACACTTTCTTCAATGACGAACTCATTTTCATGAAGAATCTAGACAAAGAAAATCAAATAAAAATTAATTCACCGAAAAATTTCTGAACATCAGGTTCAAAAATACTCGATCATTCAATATAGTTCACATGATACGTATAAAAAGATGAAAATAATTAATCAATTGAAATTTCATCATCAGAAATGCAGTCATTGACATTTGGTTCTCATTTATTTATTCGTTTGTATTCAATTATTCGTTATTTCTATTTTATTCCATTCCACTCATTCATTTTTCAATCATTTTTTCATTTATTCATTTATTTGTTCATTTATCAACTTTTCATTTATTTTTCACATTTTTTCTGAATATCAACTCTCAACTTTTCAGCATCTGATTTGGAATTGGGTGTTGAATCGATGAGAACGATATAAATATTCAAAAACAATAATACTATCATGACACATCATCAATACTTACAGAAGGTAACTGGTGGATATAACAAAAATTCAATTTGATTACAATGAAACGCTCATACTAATAATTTGAGATGTTAATCGATGTAAGTGCAACGACCGACTGAATCATAATGTTTAAAATATCATCTTCATATTTGAAACTTGAGACTCGCACACCAGCTGGAATGATCGTCGATCAGCTAGAAAAAACACTGTAATGTCAGCAATATATAGGTGAAACGGAGAGAGACACATCGAAACAAGTTGAAACTTGTCATCCTGTATCAGAAGTATCGCATTTATATACTCACTGTAACACCATTAAACATTTTACCACATCACAATCGCTGTATTAATTAAAAGTAAGCTATACAAGGCAAAAATTACTTGCATTCCTAATAACATTCGAAAGTACGTTTCTTTTTCAGTCGGTAGGTTACGGTTTATCGATTCTTACCAATTTTTAAATGCTTCTTTAAATACATTAGTGACGAATCTGTTGGGGTATGGTTCTGATAAATTTCATATTTTAGGAGAAAGTTTTGAAAAGGAAAAAATACATCTTCTACTACGAAAAGGTGTTTTTCCTTATGATTACATTGATTCAGAATCTAAGTTGATGGAGACCAGCTTACCAACTCATGATACATTTTATAATATACTCACAAGAGAAGACATCAGTGATATAGATTACAATCACGCAAGTGAGGTTTGGCGTGTTTTTGAAATTCGAAATTTAGGTCAGTATCAAGATTAATATGTCAAAACAGACGTTCTTCTTCTAGCTGATGTCTTTGAGAATTGTCGGTCGCTTTGTTTGAAAAATTATCAACTCGATCCCGCCCATACCTATACCGCTCCCGGACTTGCGTGAAAGAGTCGCTTAAAAATGTCGGGAGTTAAATTAGAATTGTTTACAGATCCTAATATGTATTTGTTTATTGAAAGCGCCATCCGGGGAGGTGTAGCCATGATTTCTAAACGTTTCTCGGAGGCGAATAATGAATATTTGGATGGATATGACCCCAGTAAGCCTTCAAAATACATTGCATATTGGGACTGTAATAATATTTATGAGGTCGCCATGTCTGAACATGTCTGAACTTAGTGATTTTAAATGGCTTAATTTGGATGAAATCAATCAAATTAATTTTCGAGAAGTAGAAGATAATGCTGAGATGGGATATATTCTAGAAGTTGATATGGAATATCCCGAAAAACTACATGATTTTCATAATGACTATCCTCTTGCTCCAGAAAAAATGGTAATTTCTGAAAATATAATCTCTGAATATAGTGCTGATCTGCTGAGGCAATTTGATCGAAAAATACCCGTAAACGTACAAAAATTGGTTCCAAATTTAAATAATAAGAAGAAATACGTTTCACACTATAGAAATTTGAAACAATACACATCTCTTGGCATGAAGGTTAGTAAAATTCACCGTGTACTAGAATTTGAGCAAAGTTCGTGGTTAGAACCTTACATTAACTTCAACACAAGACAGCGAGCGTTAGCTGTCAACAATTTTGAAAAAGATTTCTTTAAATTAATGAATAACGCGGTTTTTGGTAAGACTATGGAGAATATACGCGACAGAATTAATGTTGAACTCGTTATTGAGAAAAAGCGTGCACTAAAATTGGTTGCATCGCCAGCATTCGAAAGTTTTAAAATATTCTCAAATAACTTGGTAGCTATTCACTCAAAAAAGCCAGAATTATCACTCAATCGACCCATCTATGCAGGGTTCACTATATTGGATCTGAGTAAAACTGTCATGTATAAATTCCATTATGAATACGCAAAAAAAAAATTTGGTGATAAATTGAAATTATTATTTACGGATACTGATAGCTTATGCTACGAAATTCAGACTGAAGATTTGTACTTGGATATGAAAGCTGATGAGGATTTGTTTGATACATCTAATTTACCTAAGCAGCATCAACTTTTCAGTGAAAAAAATAAGAAAGTTTTGGGTAAAATGAAGGATGAGATGAATGGTACCCCTATTAAAGAATTTGTTGGGTTACGCGCCAAAATGTATTCAATCATAGAGAATACAGGAAATAATGATAAAGTTGGTAAGGGTATAGTCAAATCTACCCTCAAGAAATATGTAAAACTTAATGACTATAGAAATTGTCTTTTTAAAAAACAAATCCAGTCAGCTGATATGTACTCGATAAGGAGTTTTGACCACCAGCTGTTCACTATTGAACAAAGAAAAACAACACCATCTTGTTTTGATGACAAACGTTATATTTTGATTAACGGAATAGACACTTTAGCTCATGGGCATTTCAAAATACCCAGAATGATAGAGTAAATGAATGTCTACTTTGAACGTATACAATTTATTTATTGGATGAATAGAAATATATTGATTGTAAACTGAAATCTTGGTCTTTTTGTATTGGTATTGAAATATATGTATTGAAATTGAGAATGTATATAATGGGAACTGTAAATATAACATGTAACAATAAATTAATATTGTTCAGAAAAACGTATTTTAATGAGAAACATATTATGTTTTCGCTATCCTCTCTCAATGGATCCTCTGTTTTATAACATCATGAATAACAACTTCAGAAACTTATGTGTATCAACTCTATAAATAAAACTCTGCTCTGTGAGAAATACCGAGCACATGATGTATGATTGTCATTTTCAGACAAATAATAGAAATCAGAACATATTGATAGATCTACGATTCGAAAATACTATATAGTTAGTTAGCAATCACTGGCAAAATATAAATGTATTTGGATTGATCAAATTACTAAGAAGAATAACAACTTCTTTCAGGGAATAATATATGAATGGTTAATTTGTATAAGTATGATGAGAGTTGTATTCAGATCGAAAGAATAAATGGATGAAGGTTTTGAACTTGAAATTCGCAGTATGCAAAAAAAATAAAAAATAATTGATGAGCGTAGCGAAGTCTCCATCCCACTCTTATGGGGCTTTGTCTGTGTGTTTTTTTTTTTTTTTTTTTTGTAAGCACTCCACCGGTCGCAAGGGTTGACTGATCAACATGAAACTTTTTTTGTACACGCAAACTCATCCAACTTAGAACTGTATAGTTTTTGGGATGAATCGGTCGGACCGATTTCGAGAATCATCATCTCAAAGTTTCTAAAAACCCCATAAGATTTGGCTGGGCGGAAAATGTTGAAAAATAAAATCTCTCCAAATGGGATGAAATTTCCTCTAAATGTGTATACATGGATTTTACACATTTTCACGATTTTTTAAGCAATTCTGATCAGTCGTTTTGAAGAAAAAAAATAAAATGACTGATAATATTCTTCAAATACATCATACAAATTGTGACAGAATTAAGTTGTCAAGATTCACTGCTTTCTAGATTCAAGAGTTGACCAACAATGAAGTATTTTTTATATGCGTCAAGGTGTGTAGAATACCAGAGTCAATGAAGTGGCAAGAGTAGAATTACTTTAACGACTTTAATAGCTTATTCAGATATCAAGGTGTGTAGAATACCAGAGTCGATGAAGTAGCAAGGGTAAAACTACTTTAAGGACTTTCATACCTTATTGAGATATCTCGCTCATCTTACAACGCATATTTCGCGTTTGACTAGTAATAATAATTATGAAAAATTAAAAAAACCTATGGAAAAAAAATATATATCAAGAAACACCGTATGGAAAGAATAACATAAGCATCTTACATCCTTAAAAAAAAATTGAATTGTTTGAGAATTATCGTGAGAGAATAATCAACACTCACAATAGTGAGAGTGTGCAAATTATAAAAGAAAAGACCCAAATCTTGAGCCCCGAAAAATCCCCGAAAATTAAAAGCCCCAGAATCAGAATCAGGTGAATGTGGTGAGATTATAGTGTATATAGGTTGGAATGTGACGTCACTTGAAAATAAAATATTTGTTTTTTGAAAAGAAACCTCTCAAAAATCTTAAGCCCCCCCCCCCCCAGAAATCAGAAACCCCCGAAAATTAGGAGCCCTCAAATTAAGAACCTCTGAGAATGAGGTAAATGTGATGAGGTTAGTGTAAAATAGCATAGGTTAGGTTAGGGTATGAAATTATCTCTCATACGTCAGGTAGTTGAGCTTGTATCGAATATTAACGCATGGGATTCCTAATGGTTGATTGGTCCAGTGGTTAAGACTCATGACTTCAAACGCTGATCTCTCAGGTTTAAATCCTATTACTCGGTCATTTTGTATTAAAAATAATCAATCAATTAATTAATTGAATCGGTTTCAAAATAGGCCACCAGATAGCGTCTGAATCGTAAAAATAATCAATTGATTGATTTAGATTTTAAATTGGCCACCAGATCACGCCTGCATACAGAGTGGGAATTCGAAATTGAAGATAACGCGGAAATTCGAAATTTAAAAAATGGCGCGGGAATTAAAAATTGAAAATGGCACCGAAATAATATGACGTCATGTCAGCCATCTTGGATGATTTCATAGGTTTATGACCTTGGTCGCCATCTTGGATGAGAGGTTAATGACCTTGACCGGGTGAGGTTAGTGCCTAATAGCATAGGTTGGAGTGTGACGTCACGACCGCCATCTTGCTCCAGGAAAAAGTGCGCTCGTTCTCTCATTTTCACACTACTAGCGTCGCGACGCCCATAAATGATGATGGTTTCATGTTTATTATACATCCAATCATTGTTCAAAATGTGCTGAATCGATCGATGTATGCAACTTTGTGTTCTTCTCTCTCAAATCGGAGTAGAGTATAACGAAATTTCGCCGTTTCGTCCAAAAATATCGAAATTTCTGAGTTTTGTTACCATACAGGTTTGTTAGATCATCAAAATATTCCAGCAACTCAATTTTCTCTCTTCACATGGTGATGTACGTTGTATAAAAATGCCTAAATTCGATCCGAATCTTCTTTCTTCAGTTATATCGGTTTCAATACTATGATTCGGCCCAATTAAGTGTCATGGCGCCTGTACATGATATTGAGTAGAGAAGTATTACATTAGAAATTGTAGTCCAAAGTGTGATTAATCGACTGATGTATGATACTCTTTTCGAAAGCGGAGTGAAAGTTAAAGAAACCTCGCTGGTTTCGTGTTCATGTTGCCGTATGGATTGTTTGAATGAATAAAAAGAAAAGAAAAACTCTTCTCCAACTAGTAATACCATTGTTTGTCTTTTGCAACCAAAATAAGATCATACCGACAAAAAGTTTGTGAGATAAATTGTTGATTTGAATTTTGTGATCCGCACTGTCGGAAACTAAGCGACGTCCACATTCTAGGTGCCATGGCGCCTGTGCTTGACACTTATTTTGAGAGTTTCATATGAAGTTTGATTGTTTGAAATGTGCTGAATCGAATGATATTATGATACCATCAGTGGTCCCTGTCAGCAGTGGTTATATAAGTGAAGAATTAGAATTGTGCATATGAAAAAATCTATTGAATCAAGAAGTAGGTTCCGTGCGGATACTGCGGGAAGAAGGGGTGTGGGGAGAAGCCCCCCCCCCCAACATAGCCCCGCAGGCATTTTTTTGAGGAACTCCGTTTTTTAATGTATCTTGGTACTGTTTTGGAATATGTAGGCCTGAGGCTGTTGTTTCATAGTGCATGAATCACTACTACACACTTGACACGTGCAGGGGTGGACTGGGCTATCTGGCAACCGGGCATTTGCCCGGTGGGCCACCTCTGTACTTAGGGCCGGCCGCAGGTCAGTACTGATGGTCTATGCAAATATGAACTCATCAAAATGAACACATAATATTATATTTGCAACACAACTCTACAGTTCTACAGAAAGTTTGCGATGATGCGAGTGGTATTCGAACGATTCAATTATTAGTTTCCAAAACTGCTCGTGAATCGCAAAAATTACTTCAAAAAATATCATATTTCCGAAAAATCACAGCTGGGAATTTTGCTGGGAGAAATCGCAAAATTGACTTCGAAAATGTCACTAATGATCATACTGTTAGGAGTAACTTTGCTAATGTCCATGGTGATTCAATCATTGGACTCAAAAACTACTTGTAAATAACAAAAATCACTTGAAAAATGACAGGGGCTCATTTCAGAAAATTCCCTGCGGGGCTTTTCTGGGAGAAATCGCAAAAGTTCAACTTCGAAAAATATGTCCATGATGATTCGATTATATAAGACTCCAAAAACACTTGTGAATCGCAAAAATCACTTGCAAAATGTCCCCATTTTCAAAAATTCTCTGCGGGGCTCTGCTGGGGGACTTTCGCCTGCCAGACCCCTTTCCAGCTGGGCGGTCATTTTACCTATGTGACCTGTGCGCCCCCCAAACCCCCCTCCCAATCAACAGTTCCTAACGACGTCCTTGCATTTCGCTCGAAACCGCTTGTAATTTGATAGTCTTTAAAGATACACTATAATTTATATTCAAACAATTTCGAATTTCGTCATATCAACTTCGTCACTATTATACATTGAATGAGTTATCTGTATTATGTTGACTGAAAGTCTGGAACCAACATTGGACTCATTTTTTCAGACGATATTACATTTACTCTATCTCAAGAGGAGAGGAAGCTGGGAGAAGCCTTCGCGATTAAATTAACTAGGAAAACGTCATGAATGCGTCGTATGAGCGTTTAGGTATGATTTTGGCACATTTTATTCTTTTCTTCAAAAAGGCTGACCCGATTGATCTGAAAATTGCAAGAAATGTGTTAAATCGTGAGTTTGAACTCCTCGCAGAACTTTTTTCATTGAAAATAAAACTATTTCAATTTTTTCCCTCTATATATTATTCACATGGTTATTTTTGGAATCTAAAAAAAAACATATAAAAAGTTTACATCCACTTGATGCTCCACAACAGTACCCTGGGGCTGTTGAATGAATGAATATTAGAGTTTTAAGGCGCATCGACAGCGAGGTCATTTAGCGCCTGTCGAAATATGTTGCAACAAAAGGTGAAAAGTGTGATATAAAGGTGGAAGTGAAATTTTGATGAGAACACCTAAATACATTAAACTAAGACTAAGACTGAACTATGTCTACAGTGTCTAAAGACGTTATACACTAATTTGTTAAAACCGAACATGTGTGTGCTGTAAAGGGTCACACCCATGGGACTAGGATGAGAACGTTTTATTACTTGTTCTCAGTTCAAACTCCCCCTCAAATAGGAGTGGAGGAACGACAAACCATAATAGATATATGGTGGAATATGGTTTGATTTAGAATACTCCTGATGTCTATCCCAAGAGATCGGCATCAAGAATAAGTATCAAATGTCAAAAAGCAGTACATTGGTGAAAGATGATTGCACAAACAACGTCATCTTGAACGGACATGAAAATGTCCTAATTAGGGCAGTTTGAAAAATGATACTGGTAACAAGACGACTTTATCGTCTAACGCAGATCCACGAGCATGTCAAATGGGATCCAATAGCTTCGATAATCTTAGAAAGCTGAATATGGTATCTATCGATTTTGAATTATTCCCTAAAATCTTTGACATTGTGTCTTCCATACGAAGCTGTCTCCTCAGAGCAGTATATTTCTGACACTCGAGTAATATGTGTCGAACAGTTGAAATCTCGTTACAAATCTCACATCTAGGGACGATTTTATCGGGGGTGAAGAGATAAGAATGGGTTAAAAGTGTGTGTCCCACTCGCAGACGAGTGAGAACTACTTCCTCCCTCCGTGAACCTCGGATTGAAGATTCCCAAGCACTAACAGTTGGCTTAATCTCTTTCAGCTTGTTGTTGGTCTCCCTGTCCCACTCTTTTTGGAAACGAGATTTGAAAAGTAGTTTGAAATACTTCTTGAAATCATTGAAAGGTACTCTCGGGTTATCAATATCTTCTTTCTCCGTCGCTTCTTTGGCAGCCCTGTCCGCTGACTCATTACCACCAATCCCCACGTGTCCAGGTACCCAGCAGAACACTACACTGACATCCTGCGAGGCAAGGGCGGTCAGGAGTGTCTGTATTTTCTGGACTAGATGGTGAGTTGGGAAGATCTGAGTCATGGCTTGGAGTGCACTCAAAGAATCGGAACAGATCAGGAAGCACTTCTCAGGCCGTTGTTGAATGTGCTGTAGAGAGGTGACAATTGCAAACAACTCGGCTGTATATACGCTACTCATCGAACCTAATCTGATACTAACAGTGGAGGATTCGCTAACGAATGCGCAGCCAACTTTGCCGTTCAGTTTTGATCCGTCCGTGTAGTATTTAATATGTCCGGGGTAGTGTGTGCAGAGCTCTAGGTATTTTTGCTTATACTCTTCCGCACTCGTGCTTGCCTTCGTACTTGATGACAAGTTTATCAAGCACTCCGGACGTGGAGCCAACCAAGGGGCGGTATCACTAAATTGAATTGGATAGACTCGAGGGTATACAAATGACTCTTCGACCAAAATATGATTCAAACGAATTCCAGTTGGTATGGTGGCGAATTGTTTCGATTCATAGAGAGCATGAAATCTAGGATTGATAACTGATTGGTAGGTGGGATGATGCTTACTGCAGAATAACTTCGAAGCGTATGAGCAAAGGAGATATGCACGTCGACTCTTCAACGAGGGCTCACCAGCCTCACAATACAAGCTCTCCACCCGACTGGTACGGAGTGCTCCTATGGCCAGTCGGATGCCCGTGTTGTGAACTGTATTGAGTGGCTTCACGTAGCTCTCTCGTGCCGAGTCGTACACAACAATACCATAATCCAATTTGAAACGTATTAATGCTCGGTAGAGCCGCAGCATTGTGGTGCGATCCGCTCCCCATTTGGTACCACTGAGATAACGGAGAAGGTTAAGTGATTTGAAGCACTTGGTTCTGAGTTGCGAAATGTGAGATTTCCAATTCAACTTCACGTCAAACGTCAGCCCTGGGAACTTTGTCGATTCTGCGAATGGGAGAAGTTCTCTACGGAGATATATATATCTGGGTCAGGGTGCAGGCCTCTCAGACGAGAGAAACGCATGCACGTTGATTTTGATGTAGAAAACCTGAACCCAGTTTCATCTTCCCATGCTTCCAGTTTCCTAATTGCAAGTTGGATTTGGCGAGAGGCCGTTGCACTTCTCGCTGACTTACTGAATATAGCCAAGTCGTCGACAAATAAGGAAGAAGTGATTGAAGATGGAACGCTTCGAATTATACCATTTATTGCGATGGCGAACAGAGTAACACTGAGGACAGAACCCTGTGGTACACCGTTCTCTTGGATGAACTCATCCGACAACACATTACCAACTCGTACCTTGAAACGTCGGTTGCTCATGAAATTACAGACAAAATTAGGAAGATGGCCTCTGAAACCCCATTGTGACAAGGTTTTCAATATGTTGAAGCGCCAGGTAGTATCGAATGCTTTCTCAAGGTCGAAAAATACAGCTATCACTTCCTGCTTCGTAAGAAAAGCTTCCTGTTTGAAGCTTTCCATACGAATTAGATGATCCAAAGTATTTCTATTTTTTCTGAATCCAGACTGTACTGTGCAAAGGAGGTTTTTTCGTTCCAACCACCAAACGAGGCGGTTGTTCAACATCCTTTCCATCACTTTACACAGACAGCTGGTCAGAGATATAGGTATATAGCTTGATGGTGAATGCTTATCCTTGGATGGTTTCAAGATCGGTACCTGGATAGCTTGTCTCCAGGAATCAGGGAAAGTATCGGTTGAATAGATATGGTTGAACATGTTGAGAAGGTCATTTAAAGCGGCAAGTGGCAGGTGTTTCAAGAACTGATTGTGTATTCCATCAATCCCTGGTGCCGTGTCTCTTGCGCACGTTATCGCGTTCTCCAACTTCCATACACTAAACGGCACGTTATACACCTCGTTGTTCGCAGAAGAGAAATCTAATCTTCTACATTCTGCAGCACGTTTGTGTATTTGGAACGATGCCGAGTAGTGGTGAGAGCTAGAGACGTCCGAGAAATAGGACCCGATAGCATTAGTTATTTCCTGTGGCTCGGTAATTAGACTACCATCCTTGTTCAACCCAGATATACAAGATGATTTGAATTTGCCGTCTATCTTCCTCACTCTATTCCACACCTTGGTGAGGGGTGTGTGAGCATTAATGGATGAGATGTAAGAATTCCATGAGGCTTTTTTCGAAGTCTTAATGATGAAACGAGCCCTTGCTCGGAGTTTCCGGAATGCCATAAGGTTGATATTGGTTGGGTATTTCCGGAAAATTCGAAGGGCTTGTTTCCTCTTACGGATCGCCACCTTACATTCCTCGTTCCACCAGGGAACAGGTATGTGGCGTTGGTTGGTCGACGTAAGAGGAATGCTCTCTTTCGCGGCGGCAATAATCACCTCTGTCACATGCTCAGTCCTACTATCAGTATCATGTATGTTATTCGAGTTCTTCAAATCAACACACTTTGTGAAAAGGCTCCAGTTCGCGCGGCGCAAGTTCCACTGCGCACACCGCAAGGGCCGTTGGTGAGAATCTACTCTCAAGATGAGTGGGTAGTGGTCGCTACCACACAGATCTGAGTGAACGGAGAAATTGAAAAGAGGTGCGATAGATGGGGTGCAGACACAAAGATCGATCGCTGAAAACATACCGTTGAAAGCATTAAACCTTGTTTCCTCTCCATTGTTGAGAATAATCAAGTCGTTGTCGTTGAAAAATAGCTCAAAAAGGCGTCCTCTGCCGTTACTATCCACCATTGTGTCACCCCACAAGTTATTGTGGGCATTTAGGTCACCTAGAATAACATAGGGACGTGGGAGCTGTGACACAAGGTTATCCAGATTTATTCTAGTAACTGGAGCCCATTCAGGTAAGTAAATATTACAGAAGGTAACAGGCTGAGGAAGAGCAATTCTGACTGCCACTGCTTGTAGTGGTGTTGTTAGCGGCAGTGGACTTACGTGACAGCTGTCGTGGACAGCTGTGGCTACTCCCCCATGGGCTCTGTTACCTGTCAAGTCATCGAAACGATAGAAACTATAATTACGTATCAATGGAGAGTCACAAGGTTTGAAGTGCGTTTCTTGAAAAAAGAAACATATCGGTTTAATGTTTGATGTCAATAGCTTGATTTCTTCTCTGTGCCTGTTGAAACCATTGCAGTTCCATTGTATTAGAGCCATTTTGTGTAGATGATGTTCTTGTTTACTTTAAATGTAGGTAGAGTTACCTAAGACCAGCTTAGGTTACTACAGATTTCAAGTTCTTTTTAGATAAAAGGATTTCCCCTCAGAGGATTTTGCGGGAATGCCGAGCTCTGTGGCTACATCCTTTCTTGCTCCTTGGGTACTTCCTCTGTTCCTTCGTTTTTGTTTGGGGGGTGTGAATCCCCGGGTGTCGGGCACAGCACCCGACGCCGGTCGCTCAGTGATGTCGGATGAAGCGCCCGACACAGGAGATTCATCTTCATCCTCACTTCCTGTAACCATTATTTCCTCTACGGTTTCAGCCTCAGCTTCCGGAGTGAATTTACCTTTCAATAGTTTTACCAGATCATGTACCTCGTTCTGTAACTTGTCAATTTTGAGGTTTTGTGACGATACTTACTCTTCCATTCTCTTCTGCTGTTCGATCAGTTTCTTGTTTTCAGCCTTCAAAGTGAGTATTTCTTGCGATTCCTGGGACGTTGTTCTATTAGCTGCGGCTTTGGCAAAAGAAGATGGAAGGGCAGAGATAGGAAAGAGATTTCTATATTTCTGTCGAGCATCTTGATAAGTCATTTTATCGACAGTTTTGAACTCACTGATCTTCCTCTCTTCTAACCACTTACTGCAGGCCTTTGAAGACGCCGCATGTCCACCGTTGCAATTGATGCAACGAGGGCCGGACACGCAAGGCGTTTCGTCGTGCTTCTTAAGGCCGCAGTTCGGGCAGATGGGTTTAGATTTGCAGAAAGCTTGGCCATGTCCAAAGCGTTGACAGATGAAACATCGAGTTGGATTTGGAATGTACGGTCTAACAAGTATACTGTTGTAGCCAGCTACCAATTTTGTTGGAACGGTACCGGTAGAAAAAGTCAAAATAAGTGTGGCTGTGGGTACATCCTTTCCATCAACTCGTCGGGTAATACGGTAAACATCCGTAACATTTTGACCAGCGAGTTCAGATTTAATCTCTTCAACGCCACAGCATAAAAAGTCATTGCAAGTAATCAATCCCTTAGAAGAATTAAGGAAGGGATGAGGACTGACTAGGATGGGGAATAAATTTGCAAAACTGGTGGTCTTCAAAAGCAGTTGTGATTGAATATCGCTGTCTGTTTCTACAAGCAGGAGAGTTCTATTCCTAACTTTCGTGACTTTGCGAACAGTACCAGCAAGACCTCGAATAGCTTTCTCGATAGCAAAAGGTGACACGTCATGAAAGGTTTTACCATCGGAACGTTCTATTTGCAAAAATCTAGGACTAGCTGGTTTGCTTGATTCTAGATTCTAAAGAACTTGTTCTTTCGTACATTTATAATCTCTAAGAGATCGAATTATTTTTTTGGGGAAGGAATTGAGGGGAAATTAAGTGTATTCATATTTGGACCCACGAGTAGCTAGGGAAATAAATGTCCGCTCCCACAGAGCCCCGCTTGTGGGAGTAAGGCTAGAGTAAAACTGAAGTTCACCATGTGTCCAGAGTTTATCGTTTGGAACTACTTTATCCCGTAGTCATTCAGCCCTTTAGCACGATTAATTACACCATTGGCTTGGGTTCATATCCTTGTTCACAGCGAGATCGTCAATATTGTCGTGGGTGTGAGTGGTCACGAGGAGTCGGCACGAAGATAAGAATGAAGACAAGTCCAGGAAAGAGAGAACACAGAGTAGCAAAGATCATGGAAGAGGGTGATAATGATGAATGATTGCACGAGAACTCCTTATGACCGCTCTGGTCACCGAAATGGGCACCCACTCGACCGATGGTCCGAACTTAGTCTGGACCCTCACCCCAGACCTTATCGCCATGGGTGACCCTGCTGGAAGCAAATAAATTGCTTCCGACGATAGCTCTGGGGATCACGGGGCCACGCAAGCCCCCACACCACGTCAAGGTGTTCGCATCCTTTGAGGAGGCTGGGGCTGTTTAAAAAAATTGTCAGTGCCGGAATTATTCCCCAGTCCGCCCCTGGACACGTGTTCACTACTTCACAAACACCATCATTGCAAATTCTCGGACAGGTAAAACATGTAAATAAAGAAGAAGGTGGGCGCCGAGAGTAGCACCAGAGAGAGAATCGAACCTAATTTCTATAAAATAGCAACACTGCTTCAAGGGCGTAATTGGCTATTGGAATCACTTCCCCTTCACGCTCATCATGGTGTTGATTTTGCCAACTAATCTGATGCGCGGAATTTCAATGATGAATTATTCCTCTCTGATAACTTCATTATTTTCAATATTCGTTATTTGACAACTGCGCAAATTGAAATTGAGAGCTGCATTATTTGAAGTTTGGAACCGCGTATATTAGGGTCAACTGCGCACTAATATGACCCCTGCATGTCAGTGAGAACGGAATGACAATTTAGGACTCTCAGATGAACGACTAATGATAGCTCTGCTATGAAAAGCAGGCTTTACAAAAAAGGTGCATTCATCAGATGAGCGTAGCGAAGACTCTCATCACAAATATAAAAAATCAGACTTGTTTTTTCTTTCTTGGCATACAGGTCAGGAGATGGCGTTCAATTTTTTGAACAAATCTCAAAATCCAAAGATTTGCACATTGTACAAATATAGAAAATGTAAAAACTTGAAACTAGATATGAAAATGAGTAGATCGAAGAATATGATTGAAAAAGACAGAGTGATAATATATATATATATATATATATATATATATATATATATATATATATATATATATATATATATAAATATATATATATATATATATATATATATATATATATATATATATATTTATATATATATATATATATATTAATATATATATATATATATATATATATATATATATATAGATATATATATATATATATATATATATATAGGCCTATATATATATATATATATATATATATATATATATATATATATATATATATATATATATATATATATATATATATAAATATATATATATATATATATATCTTTACTAATAAAATCATGGGAGGGAGAACGTGCGTGCGTGTGTCCATCCGTCCATCCGTCAGTCAGTCCGTCCATTCTATGAAGCCTGGTAGAGTGGGGGTTCCGAGTGCTGAGACGGGCGTTAGTGTCGGATAGGGGTAGTGGAATGGGGAGTTGGGGCAAACCGGTTTTACCAAGGCTGGTCTCATGTCAGTCAAAACTTTGGTTAATGGTTTGGGGGGGGAGGGGGGGGGGAAGAAGAGAAGGCGAACCATTTACTTCGTCATTTCGTTAGAAGCACACAATGCTGTTTCATACTAGAAAAAAATAGTATTGTGCAACGGTAGTGTCGGTTTAGACCGGTGGTTCCGATTTCTCACGTCAATTCCAGGGGGAGGGTTCATCATAGATACTTTCAGCGTGATTGGTTGTGTAAACTGCTGTCATCATTGAATACGTCATCAATAGGCAGGGCCGCATTGTTTATTATTGTTGACATGTGACAGATTGAAAAGAAGTGAAGATTCTCGAGAGAAGATTGTCGAACCGCGGTACGAGCATGCAATCTGTGTTAATATATATGCGCCTCATGTAACATACGCGTTTCTCAAGACGCAATACAGGCGATGATGTGGCTATAGCTGACGACTTATGAAATCTTCGAAGGGAATGAATAGTACTACGCATTCTAAGTATTCAGTTCACCGCATACGTACCTACGGAGAGGACAGAATCAACTTCTTTATTGGGAAAACTTCAGTATGTTTTGAATTGTTCCTTCAGTGATTCATTTCCTCAGTGATTCCTGATATTCTTCTCATATTAATTCAAGGTGGGTATTTTGAGGCATTCAGATATTCATTCGCGGTAAGCAGCAATACGCGGGTAGCATTGCTTCCCTTGCTCGCATAGAATGAACGTACCGAAACGGCGTTCCGGTTCTTTTTTTGGACCCGGACGCACGTTCCGGTTTGAAAATATTGGAAAATCGATAATGAGGTGGATATTCATATATATATATATATATATATATATATATATATATATATATATATATATATATATATATATATTTATATATATATATATATACATATATATATATATATATATATATATATATATATATATTTATATATATATATATATATATATATATATATATATATATATATATATATATTTATATATATATATATATATATATATATATATATATGTGAATATATATATATATTCATTTCCCTACAACCACA
>CAXFZR010000188.1:0-2500 GCA_964007535.1 Brachyptera risi
TATATATATATATATATATATATATATATATATATATATATATATATATTCATATATTTATATATATATATATATATATATACATATATATATATATATATATATATATATATATATATATATATATATATATATATATATGTATATGTACATATATATATATATATATATATATATATATATATATATATATATATATATTTATATATATATATTATATATATAAATATATATATATATATATATATATATATATATATATATATATATATATATATATGAATTAATTTTCATCGGACGAGCTTTAGCGAGGATTCAATTTGACATACTGAAAAAATTTGGTGTTCGTTTTATGTTTTTTTTTGTTTGTTTGTTTTTTGTTTCTCTTATGTTCATTTGTCAGTTCTCCACAGGTCAAACGGCTACAGCTATCAACTTCAAACAATTTTTCATCATGGTTCCTCATCTAACTTAGATCTGTATAGTTTTGTGGCATTATCGGGTATCAACTTTTATTTCTATGAATTTTAGAAATTTCAAAAATACCCATTAGAATAACACGACGAGAAAAATATGAAAATATTTCTATTTTCGAGAAGAATGGAATTGTGTCTGAAGTTGGATTACATCTTCATACACATTTCTGGGAATCCTCTCAGCTTGATCGGGTCAGCTATCTTGAAGAAAAAACATGTAATTTGCTAAATAGGTACCACTCGAAGCAGTTTTTACCCATTTCTTACTTAAATGTCACCCAACTGGCGAATGTAGGCAAACGTTTGGTAGAATAATCGACATACTATTACTATCTGCTCGTCCAACAACGCATATGAGGCGTTTTCCTCGTATATATATATACATACATATATATATATATATATATATATATATATATATATATATATATATATATATATATATATATATATATATATATATATATTTATCAAATATATGTATATATATATATATATATATATTTATATATATATATATATATATATATATATATATATATATATATATATATATATATATATATATATATATATATATATGTATATATATATATATATATATATATATATATATATATATATATATATATATATAATATATATATATATATATATATGTGTATATATATGTATATAAATATATATATATATATATATATATACATATATATATATATATATATATATATCTATATATATATATATATATATATATATATATATATATATATATATATATATATATATATATATATATATATATATATATATATATATGAGATAGTACTGCTTTCACGGTAATTTTCTGTCATATGAAACGAGTGGTTTGGTTTCGAAGAGAACTTCTTGTCCTCACATTTAGATCCAAAACTTCTCGTAAAAGTCATGAATCAGATTCGTGATTTGATTCGATTCGTGGCCGTTACGAGTAGTTACAAAATATATTGAATGTATTCAGATGTATCATATTTCTAGAAATTCTAGTCGAATATATTATTTTTCTTCACCACGGATCGTAATATACATTCAACAAGTGAGTTATAACCCAATGCAAACCTATATTATGGATCGACATGTATTATAGGAGGAACTTCTTTGGATGATATCAGATAATGCAAGTGGGCATGGAAGTTAATTCAGTGAAATATTAGTCCGTTGATGATAACTTCTGGAAGGTAGACCTATAAGATAGCATCATTTCGATACGCAGAGAAAACAGATACTGTTCATACTTTCTCGATGGTACAAGTGAAAACTATCGAACTTACATTGCAAAATTTCCACAAGACGTATCAAGCTGTGCAAACATATTTTTCCAGCTGTATAGATGTACAAATATTTTTATCGTATCGGTTATCAATCTTATTCCAGTCATTTTGAAGATATAACAGAGAAATATGTGTATTTCTCATCAGAAGTGTGATATCATACTGTTTACAAGTTATCACGAAGAATATTTGTATTCGTTACATCGACTACCAAGCACTCTTAAATTCAATCACATCATTCATAGAAGTTTTTTTCAAAATCCACATCGACCCATGATAAACATTCACATTAGCTTCAGTGCACTACTTCGTGTCAACTGTGTAGCCGTCAGTGTCCGTAGACCTGCATTCGACTAGATGTTTGTTAATTTCGATACTGCAGTTGTTTGTGTCAAAGATCACATAATTAGTATTGTTCTTCATTTATTCATTTATGCATTTATAATGTATTTAACGACGCACTCTACTGATGACTAGGATCTATTGTCGTCGGTGAATGCTCAATGAGACTAGGAGATTTGGAGATGAAAGGTTATTCCAATAGGTGTTTTTGAATAGTGATGAAAGAAAGGATTCGGTCGTGGCCTGTTGTGTGGGAACTATCCCAGTATCAACCTGAGCGACAAGAAAACCTCTAAAACCATGGCGGTAATCGTACTCCGGCCTCCTGACTGACGGTTCAGTATGCTCACTACACGACCACACATCTCAGTA
>CAXFZR010000188.1:7500-15814 GCA_964007535.1 Brachyptera risi
CGAGAAGCGCAGTCAGCGGGATTTTCTTCGGAATCCACGTGTGCCAAATTGGTAGGAGTGGAGTTGTCGAGTATCTCCACTACCTGGTTGGCGACGAATGTCTCTAGTCGATGCGGAGGGGTGGCAAGCCAGGCGAGCACAATAGTCGAATCAGTGTAGAGGGTGACTGACTCCACGACAAGAGTGCTGAGTGAGGGAAGAGTGCCTTTCAGCACAAGCGTTAGAAGCAAAGCAGCAGAGAGATCAAGCTTAGGGATGGTCAAGGGTTTGACCGGGGATACTTCACTCCTTGCTCGCAATAAACTAATGTGCGAAGTTGCATGATTCGTTGTGTGGAGGTGAAGTAGTGCAGCGTAGGCCTTCTCGGAGGCATCACAAAAGCCTACAAGTCGATGTATGCCTTGTGAAGCAGGAAATGCGCGTGGAACTCGGAAGTTCGAGAGAAGAGCGATCTCGGCTACCGCGTCCAACCACCTTTAAGCAAGAAGCGATGGTAAAACGTCGTCCCACTGCACCCGCGATAGCCAGAGTTGCTGAAGAAAAATCTTCATCCAGCGTACGAGAGGGGTGAGGAATCCCAAAGGATCAAAAATGCGCGCAATATACGACAAGACCGTGCGCTTCGTTACCACGCCTTCAAATGGTAAGGTGTGGAATGAGAAATCATCCGATCGGGGATCCCAGAACAGACCAAGGATCTTGATGCCCTGATCGTCATCCGAAAACACGACTGGAATCTCTAGATGAACCTCCGGAGGTGCACTCAATGCTTCTGGGAGGATACTGGCCCACTTTCTGAGTTCGAAACCTCCAATAGCTAGAAGAGCCTGTAATTCCGATTGAAGAATGCGAGCTAGAGCGACGTCCGCTGCGCCAGACACGATGTCATCCACGTAGATGTGAGATATCAAAGCACGCGAAGCACTAGGGAAAGGAGCCCCTTCGTCGTGCACGAGCTGCTTCAGTACTCGTTGAGCAAGAAAAGCTGACGGTACGAGCCCATACGTGACCGTGTTGAGCTCATATTCTTTTACTGGAGAGTCTGCATTGGGTCGCCAAAATATGTGCTGATATTTGCGGTCAGATGGTTGGACCAGAATCTGACGATACATCTGACGAATGTCAGCACAAATTGCGATGGGATGAGAACGAAATCATGTTAAAACGCCCGGGAGTTCACTCTGAAGCTTGGGACCACTGAGTAACAGCTGATTCAATGAGGCACCTCTCTCATCTGGAGAAGAGGCGTTAAATAACACTCTCAGCTTCGTGCTGGATCTGGTAATCTTGTGCACACAATGATGCGGAATCACGTAGTTCGAAGAGGTGCTTGCAAGTTGCATGTGGTTCGATTGAATATAGTCTTGCATGAGTGCTCGATACGCAGCATCATGCTCAGGATTACGTTTCAATCGCCGCTCCAGACTCAAATAATTCTGGAGGGCGGCCTCACGATTAAATCCGAGAGAAGAGGATGTGTTCTTGAAAGGTAGTGCTACCGAATAGCGTCCGGAATGGTTCCGTGAGTGCGTAGAAAGAAAATGCTCCTTACAAAGTTCATCGTCCGGATCAACTTGAAGAGGACGTGAAACTTCTTCCGATTCCCAAAACAATCGAGGAGTACGATCCAATGGAGCACCGGTGCAAGCAAGCAGATAGAGCGGAGGCTGGAACTCGGGATCCAAACACCGAATAGGACCCAAAACCACCCAGCGTAAGACCGTGTTTATGGCAGATGGACTGCCACTCATCACAATATCACCTGACTTCTCGAGAATATCAGGGTTTAAATCGGCGCCGCTCAAAAAGTCGATCTGATCGGGCACATGAAAGCGGTCGTCGGCAAGAGAGAGACAGTGATAACGTTCAAACACCTCAAGCGGAACGGTGGTGGTTGAAAGTTGACTCGCTATCGCAGGCATAACTTAGGCTTGTACGCTGAGAGAGGTTGTAGGGGTGAACCGAGAAGAGATACTGCATTGAACAGTCCCGATAACCCGAGCACTAACGTGACCAATACCAGAGAGTTCGGAATGACAAGGATTGATTTTCAATCCTAGCTTCTAAAGAAACGAGTGAGTGAGAACAGAGATTTGTGAACCACAGTCGATAACCGCACGGATAGGTTGCAGTTGACGGTGAGAGTCGCGGATCAAGGCGCGAACAGTGCCCACCAGAGCTGTGGGTAGCACCGGCTTGCTTGTCTTGACTTGACAAGCGAGAGTTTGAGGATGAGGCGAGGTGGTCTCCGGAGGAGAAGAGACTTCGGTTGCTGTTGTGTCACGAGTCGAAGGGGTTGATTCGTGCAGTGTGTAACAGCGAATGATGTTTGTTACTTTGGCAAGTAACGCAAACACTCTTAGAGGTGCATTGCGGTCTGAGGTGAGCGCCCATGCAGTTGAAGCAGCGTTGCAGGCGACGTAACGTGTTGTATTTGTCGTCAACGGACTGTTGCCGAAATACGGAACAAGAGTATAGAGAATTCTCCCCTTTGCAGACTGGACACGGAGATTGATCCGTAGAAGAGCTTGCTGATTTGCTCTGCTCGCGAGATTTAGAGATGACGGGCGGAGGATTCGCAACCAACAACGAATTGATTCGCTTTGTGGAAGGCGGAATAGCTTTTGAAGAGCTAGCTGCTTGTTTATCAAGACCACACAATTCCATCGTCCTGGACTGCTCTTCAATGAATTTGATCAACGACGCGTAGCTAGGAGTGCTGTGCGAAGAATGTTTCTGTTCGAAGGCCTTGCGCGTTGATGTGTCGAGATTTGTCAGTGCTAACGTGAAAAGAAGAAAATCTGACAAATCTTCGATATTTAGAGCTTTCAACGCTTCGATCGAAGTTTTATGAACTTTCAGAAATGATTGCAGTTCAGAATGTGAATTGGTTTTGCGAGGCGTAAATTCTAAAACCTGTTGAACATACGTGGTGGCTAACAACCGAGGGTTATGATACCGACTGACAAGAGCATCCAGTGCCACAGAATAATTGTCATCCGTAATCGGAAACCCGGAGACGACAGACAGGTCGTTGTCTTTGAGGGTGGTCCTCAAATAATGGAACTTCTGAATTTGATTCAGGTCGTTGTTCTCGTCGACGATAGATTTAAATAGAGAATAGTACTCTGTCCATCGAGTAATGTCACCAGAGAATGCCGGCAACGCGATTGTCGGCAATGAGATGGCTCGAAAACCATTTTGATTTGGCGGCGGAGGCAGCTTGGGCGTCGCCGCGGCAACGGCGTCGAGATACAGCTTATTAGTCGCATACAGCATTTCCTCGAAGCTTGCTTCAACAGCGTCGACCGGTAATGCATCGTCACTGTTGTCAAGTTGAGCATTCAATGCCATTATTTCGTTTCGAATGTCTTCAAAGTTGGCTTCCGAAACGTCAAGCTTGTCGAAGCGAGATTTGTAAGACGAAGCATCGTCACTCTCAAGCATTTTGAAAGCATCATACGAGCGTTTTAGCGCTGTGAATATTCGCTCACGTTTGGCTTTAAACAATGATTGTTGTTTCTCCACCTTTGAAGCCATTGTTGTGGATGAAATTCACAAAGAAAAACTAAGAAGCCAGCACAAGTATCGAAGAATTGTGAAATGAATTACTCACAGAGATAATACGGCCGAAATGCACAGAAAAAGAACAATGCAAAATAATTCAAGAACTGAATGTCTATAAAACAAGTTAAAACAATTGTTGATAATAACTCGCAAACACAAACAGAATGAATTATTGCGCCGTGGAAACCCAATTATGTGGAAGCCGATTCAGTGCGAAGGACAAAAAAGTCACCCATGCGATGCCTGACCGCGGGTGCTGACACAAATGACTGTGGAATCCGGAGGTGGACTCCGCGTGGTGCGGAGAAAGGAATCGACAGATGGATTCCAACAAGGAACAAGAATAGAATCCAAAGGTGGAGTCCGCCTCACGAATGACGATAAATTGGAAACAAAAATAATCTTTGGCTCACAGGAACCAAAATGTTACCGCCGATCTTAAAGATGGCGATGAAAGACCAGTGGAAAGTATATTGTTGATGAGTTACGGTGAGGCCATATGGAACGTAAATAAATGGGTGCCGACTTGGCAATAATAATCAGGCGAACATAATTCAAACTCGGATTATGCCTCACCCCAAACCGATACGCAGAGGAACACGTCGACTTGACGTTGTTAATAACAAAATCAGAAGAAAAACGAGAAGCGAAAAAAAATGAATCAAAACCTGAGTGGTGTCCCCGCACATCATTAGAATAAATGAACAATAAGAAGCTTGACAGAAAACAACTCACCAACTTCGTGGATGCTAAAGACCATAACAAGTGTAAGGAATTGGAAACAAGAAAGGCTGAGAGTGGTCCTATTAACGACCAAAGAAGAACGCAGAATAGAGATGCAACAACTGCGTACATTCGAGAAACTGCACAGCACGTCCGAACTCTAACAAGAGGAGAGATCAAAGGGAGATGCTCACACAACAAGAGCTGGGCGCAAACTGACCGAATTAACCCACTTGAACGAGCGACGTTAGAGCACGTCTGAACTCGACCAAGGAGAAAGAGCAACTGAATGGATACTCGACGAGAGACGTTTCAGCACGTCTGGTCTCGAGCGAGTAGAGATGATAACTGAACTGCGAGGCCTAGCTGGTTCAGGCAACGCGAGAATGGCGAGCTAAGATTGGATGCAGCAAATCGCGTGATAATGTAACGGCCAACCAGCTTTGAGAGTTGAAGGTGAACCAGAAACATACTTCAGTATAAACAACATTCCATGACGCAATCGAATATGATTTCATAGTTCAATGGCGTTCTTCACTGCACAATGTTCTCACTCGTGGCGCTAGTGCGCCATAGCCCTGCACGGTCGACTTTTCAGCTGTTACAGTATTGTTATTGTGTTGTGTACAAATTTACATCTCGGTTTACATATCTCCGATCTTGGAAATTTCAACGGCATTCAATAGTGCTACGTTATTGCCGTAAAATTTACCGTTAGTGCCGCTTTAGTTTCGCCGTCACGACGAATTCAATTTTCAGAACCAGCCACTCACATATCTCTGAACTTGAAAATTTCAACGGTATACGTTGATGCTACGTTAGTGCCGTGAAAAAATCTTTAGTACCGCTTCGGTTTCACCCTTACGACGCGTTGTCAATGTGAGGGGCCAACTTCACGCCAGCCCCTCACATATCTCCGACCTTGAAAATTCCAACGGTATTTGTTAGTGGTGCGTTAGTGCTCGTTAGTGCCGTGGAAAAAATTGTTAATACCTCTTCGGTTTCGCTGCTACGACGCGATGTCAATGTGAGGGGCCAACTTCACGTCAGCCCCTCACATATCTCCGATCTTGAAAATTCCAACGGCATTCGTTGGTGTTGTGTTAGTGCTCGTTAGTGCCGTAAACATTTTTCATTAGTTCCGCTCTGGTTTCGACGTTATAACGAGTTGTCCATGTTAGGGGCTGGTGTGAAGATTTGGCCCCTCACATGGACAACGCGTTATTTGGCGAAACCAAAGTGGCCGTGACGAAATTCTTCTAGCGAATGCCGTTGGAATTTTCATGATCAGAGATATGTGAGGGGCTGGCGAAACCAAAGCGGCACTAACAAAAATGTTCTAACGAATGCCGTTGGAATTTTCAAGATCGGAGATAAAAGTGAGTGGCTGGCGTGAAGTTGGCCCCTCACATTGACAACGCGTCGTAGCGGCGAAACCGAAGCGGTACTAACGATTTTCTCACGGCACTAACGTATACTGTTAGAATTGTCAAGATCGGAGATATGTGAGGCGCTGGTCCTGAAAATTGAATTCGTCATGACGGTGGAACTAAAGCGGCACTAACGAAAAAATGTACGGCACTAACGAGCACTAACGTAGCACTAATGAATGCCGTTGAAATTTCCAAGATCGGAGATAGGCCTATGTGAGGGGCTGGCGTGAAGTTGGCCCCTCACATGGACAACGCGCTATAACGGCGAAACCAAAGCGGCACCAACGAAAATGTTTACGGCACTAACGTTTACCATTGGAATTTTGGAGGTATGTGAGGGGCTGGTTCCGAAAATTGAATTCGTCATGACGGCGAAACTAAAGCTGCACTAACAGAAAATATTACGGCACTAAGGGGCACTAACAAATTGTGAAATAATATTTCCATATTCTGACATTTGACCGTACACGTGTGACAACTTCACGGACATAGTCAACCATACATAAATCACTCGATAACATGGCTCATAAGCAGACAGTTACAAAACTAGGGCAGTCCGCTGCTAGCGCACTCTGTCCGGAGCTTTGCGTGAAGAAGCCAATTGGCAACTAGGAGAAACGAGCTAGCTAGTCTCAAAAGACCGGCGTTAACTATATATAAATATATATGTATATATATATATATATATATATATATATATATATATATATATATATATATATATATATATATATATATATATATATATATATATATATATATATTTATATATATATATATATATATATTTATATATATATATATATATATATATATATATATATATATATATATATATATATATATATATATATATAATATATATATATATATATATATATATATATATATATATATATATATATATATATATATATATATATATGAATATTTATAAATATATATATATATATATATATATATATATATATATATATATATGTATATATATATATATATATATATATATATATATATATATATATATATATATATATATATATATATATATATATATATATATATATATATATATATATATATATATATATATATATATATATATCGCTCTGAGAGCGGAAGGAGTAGGATATTTACTGTTCAAAAAAACGCATCAAGAACTCTAGTCCGATCTCGCAAAACTTAACATTGCAGGCAATTATTTATTGAAGAAGAAATATTAACAATCTCAAGCGTATTCATCCTGGAGACGTTGTTATCTATTCTCAAGCATAAGTCTCAACTCTCTAAAAATGCAGACAATCACCAACACTTAACAAGAAATCGCAACAAGCTAGTGATACCAGCCCACAACCTGATAGCCTGTGAGGAGAGCATATTTCATCGGGGTATTAAGCTGTATGATCATCTGCCACAGGAAATATTGAGAACGAATAGTATCAGGGTCTTTAAAAGATTGATCAGAAGATATCTAGTAAAAAAAAATGTACACAGTAGAGGAGATCTTCGACTCACCTATTGGTTCTTAAACTACTGAGTACTCAGTACTTGTAACTGACTCAAATCAATTCAACCATAATTATTATCATATCTAATTATGTCTCTAACGGACATGATCAATTTCATTGTAAACAATATCAGACGAGTCCAACATCCTGTTGAGTGTAAATATGTATCTTATATGTCACTTATATATTGTGATTTCTCACAGACAAATGAACTATTGAATTGAATTGAATATGTATATATATATGTATATATATATAAATATATATATATTTATATATATATATATATATATATATATATATATATATATATAAATATATATATATATATATATATATATATATATATATATATATATATATATATATATATATATACATATATATATATATATATATATATATATATATATATATATATATATATATATATATATATATATATATATATATATATATATATATATATATATATATATATATATATATATATATATATATATATATATATATATATATATATATATATATATATATATATGTATATATATATATATATAATATATATATATATATATATATATATATATATATATATATATATATATATATATATATATATATATGAATATATATATATATATATATATATATATATATATATATATATATATATATATATATATATATATATATATATATATATATATATATATATATATATATATATATATGAATATATATATATATATATATATTTATATATATGTATATATATATACATATATATATATATATATATATACATATATATATATATATATATATATATATATATATATATATATATATATATATATATATATATATATATATGTATATATATATATATATATATATATATATATATATATATATATATATATATATATATATATATATATATAAATATATATATATATACATATATATATATAAATATATATATATATATATATATATATATATATATATATATATATAGATAGATATAGATATATATATATATATATATTTATATATATATATAGGGTGAACTAATTT
>CAXFZR010000189.1:0-15000 GCA_964007535.1 Brachyptera risi
TATATATATATATATATATATATATATATATATATATATATATATATATATATATATATATATATATATATATATATATATATATATATATATAAATATATATATATATATATGTATATATATATATATATATATATATATATATATATATATATATATATATATATATATATGCATATATATATATATATATATATATGTATATATATATATATATATATATATATATATATATATATATATATATATATATATATATATATATATATATATATATATATGGGATTGTATAGTTATGTCGAAAAAGATACGCCTCGACCGGGATTCGAGCCCGGGACCTTCTGCTTGCCGGGCAGGTGCTCTACCACTAAGCTACCTAGTGGTAGAGCACCTGCCCGGCAAGCAGAAGGTCCCGGGCTCGAATCCCGGTCGAGGCGTATCTTTTTCGACATAACTGTACAATCCCATATATCTTGATATTGGATCGTATCCAAGAAGTTTAATTATCATATATATATATATATATATATATATATATATATATATATATATATATATATATATATATATATTATATATATATATATATATATATATATATATATATAAATATATATATATATTCAATATAATATGAATGATTGTAATGAATGATCGATTTAACGATATACAGGCTAACAATGATGAAAATGGTATGGTGTGTATGGAAATGATGAGTCAGTATATAGTATATTGTCATGTATTCAATACTCATTATATAAGAATTTTGAAATCATAGTTCAAATATTACGAATAAGATTATACATTCGATGTGAATGGAAGATTCAAGAGTCTCGCATGAGACAATTTCCTTTGTGCTGACTGTCTGGATTCAATAGAGTACGGTATGGAATCTATATAATTCATGACGAAACAAAACAGAAGAGAAAACATTTATTTAAAGTGGTTTGAAAGGACTTCCGATGACTGCTACTATTGACACGTGTATGTTTTCAGGTTATGTGACCCCTGACCAATCGTCACAAACCACCGGCCAAACAGGAGGTGAGGCATATGGGGACACTGAACAGCGTATATCGGAATAAAATCGACTCGGTCGTGTGTCATGGGCTCCGGGGTACTTTCCAATGGACTGTGATTAGAATTGAGGTGAGATTGGACATCCAAACCAATGACACACGGATGAGTCGACTTTATTCCGGTATACGCTCTTCAGGCACCTCGAACATATTCTGTCACAGACAATATAGACATTATCACTCACGATAGGGAACTTATCAACATTTTTAATTCCAACACATTGAAATTAAGAAATGCATATCCAAGCGTGACACGTCTTCTTTCTGAAGAAGACAATGATTCTTCAAAATTTCATTTCAGAATTTTCACCTTCCACTTAATAAATAATTGACATTCACTTCGATTTCCACATCTTTTCAATCAATAAGTATATTATCAATCGGAATTCAGCACCATTACTATAATGATACTATTCGAGTTCTATAGTGTCAGGTTTCGACCAAATATTTGATATAGATATCGAATGACAATTTCAATATATATTCTGATCGATTCAAATTGATGAGAACATATAACCAACTGTATCGCAAGCCAACTGTGTTCTCGGAATTAATTCTACTGAAAACCAGCTGACATAGCTTCTATTCCTTGAGAAAACTGTACAGAAGTAGGAATGGTTGAAGTTGATCTATACCCTACAAAAATGTCATTTACTCACCCAATCTCAATCATCACCAATGACCACCTTACCAATATTACATGAGAGGTAACAATTTGTGAAGCTTGGAGGAGTCAACCTCTCCCCTTATCACCACTCTGACTTATCTACAGGATACTCATGGAATTAAAGCTTGGGTCCTCCTGTCGTTTTCAAAACAGTTTATTCTTCATTCGGATCATTTTCAGTATACGAGTAATAATGTGGTATATGATATAAAACATAAGGTATAGTATAGTATGGTGCACTAGTGTGTATTATATAGTAACGAGTAATGACGATTGCCCTCTCATCATTTCAGAGAAAACTAGAAATAATAATTCCAATTTCGGAAAATATGATTAATTTATCTGCCCTTTATGACCCGGCTCTTCTTCCGATTCGTGATGTAGACCCTACTCGATTCTGTTCATGTATGCATACACTAGGCAAACGCGAAATATGCGTTGTGAGATGAGCGACATTTCTGAATAAGGTAATAGTCGTTAAAGTAGTTTTACCCTTGCTATATTATCGAATCTGGTATTCTACACACCTTGATGCATGTAAAGAAGACTTCATTGTTGGGCAAATATCGAATCTAGAAAGCAGTGAATCTCGGCAACCTGAATCTGCTTTAATTTCTATAATAATATTTGATGAATGAAAACGGATTATTCAATTATTTTCTTCAAAACGGCTAATCCGATTCGCATACAAAATGGTGATGATGTGTATCAATCATGTTTACACATTAACAGAAAATGTCATCTCATTTGAAGAGATTTTATTTTTCAAATTTTTTCACTCAGCCTAATCTTAAGTGGTTTTCAGAAACTTTGAGATGATATTTCTTCAAAATCTGTCCAACCGATTCATACCAAAAACTATACAGTTCTAAGTGGGATGAGTTTAAGTCTAAAAAAAAAGTTTCATGTTGATCAGTCAAACCCTGCGACCTGTGCAGTGCCCACAAAAAAAAAACAGACAAAGCCCTATAAGAGTGGGATGGAGACTCCGCTACGCTCATCTAATAATTAGTGATGGTAATGCCTAGGACACGACTCACGGTCTCTGAAGAACTTGACAATAACTTAACTGAGATGATGATCTGGAATCAGGGCAATGCATATCGTCATCTCTTTTCAGTATTGTGATGTCGTTTGATTGTGTACCTGATCCACGACTCATACTGATAACACGTGTATGTTTCCAGGTCCCAATGTGACTCCGGGCCAATCACAACCAACTGCCGACCACACAGGAGGTAAACATAGTCTGTCACTCAGACAATATTGGTATTAGTTGCCACGATGATAAAAGTATCAATGATTTGACATAACAACATTTTCAATGAGAGTGGATATTGTTGTGTTATACCAGGAAAACGCGGGATTTGCGTTGTGAGATGAGCTTATAGGAGCATGGAGAGCTGGTATGAAAAATATTTCGTCAAATCAATCCACATAATATACGGACCCTGGATTACTTCAAACGTTCAAAAACCTTACCTTCAACTATTGTTGATATTTATAGTGCTGCAACCTGTCGCATATACATTTTCCAAAATCATTTGCTCCATATATTCAATTGAATGTATACTTTTATTGCGTTTTCTTCGTTATTTGTCATCCGATTATTGTGAAATTCACTGAAAATATCCGTGATTCTGTTTTCCAGATTCAGTGAGAATTTTGAAGCTTTTGAAAATTTTCCACATTCCAAGTATTTTCCATCCGT
This sequence comes from Brachyptera risi, assembly GCA_964007535.1. NCBI lineage: Eukaryota > Metazoa > Arthropoda > Insecta > Plecoptera > Taeniopterygidae > Brachyptera > Brachyptera risi. The sequence continues at coordinate 3,458 of CAXFZR010000189.1, forward strand.
GTTAATTCATATAATGATTTCTCAAATTTGCGGAATTTTTTCAGGAAAAACTTTACAACAGATTTTTCTGAAAAACAATCCCAACCTATTCTGGTATGACAGAAATATGTAGAATTAAGTTTTCGGTGAGTATTCTTTCCTGACCTCTATTCCGCGTACAAAATTACAAAAGAAAAACAAGCCCATTTTTTCGGTATGTGAGATGGAATCTTCGCTACGCTCATCTAACAAGTCTCGTTTTCGAAGAAAACGATCAATTTGATGATTTCATTCCACAGTTGTAATGTTATGTTCAATTTGAGAAAAGTTTCACATTATAGGCATTTCAATTTCCACATATATTCTGACAATCATTCTCAATCGAATCACAATCTCGTTACTGAACTGAATTATGCTCGACTTGTTTTCCAGTGCGATGTCCTGGCCGTATGAAAGGGTTCAAGTGCCCCGGTCACGTGACCGACCTGGCCGTCCTGCAGCCGATGATGTGTTCGGACGACGACCATTGCCCGGACACGGCGATGTGCTGCTTCGACTACTGCCTCAAGGTGGAGCTGTGCAAGACGGCGGTCAGGGTCGTCATCAAGAGAGTCAAGGAAGCGCCGCATGAAATATCTGGATAAATGTTGTTGCCTTCACCGAGTGCTCTCCAGACATACATCTATTTCACTGAGATACATTACTCAATGTTAATCAGGCGTACATAGTCATATTTGTGTCTTGGCAGTAGCTTCACATCACTTTGAAAACCCGGTACATTTCCATTGTTGGGCACGTTCTTAGATGCACTTGGAATTGGTGAAATTGACTCGTTCCAGCCTTTTCACTTTATGTTCGCTAAAGGTGGCCTCACCATAGATATTATCAAAATATGCTACTGAAGTGGTGGATACACTTGCAAGTCTTTGGAAGTGAGAAGTGAAAGTCGGCTCCAATACCGTCGCTGATTGGTGCACAGCGACAAAATGACCGACTCGAAAGACTCTTCAAAAGTCTTTCAGAAGTCGAGCATTGCTCTACAAGTGGAAGCGAAAAGTGCAAGCAAAACCAAAGAGTCGAACGTGATTGGTCCATTTATTTGACGTTGATTATAATACTTTCAACATTTGACTGCTATTATTGTGTTCCCTTTCTTGCTGTTTATATAGGTTAGTTAGTTAGTTTGCTAGTTAATTTGCAGTGAGCCATTTGTACCAATAGGTGACGCCAAACGAGATGCGATGGACTTGTCACTTCTCACTTCTCACTCGCGCTTTTCACTTCCAAAGACTTGCAAGTGTATCCACCGCTTAAACGTTAGGAAGGCGTACATGTTTGTGTCTCGGCACTAGCTTCACACCGCTTTGCAAACCGGGAAGTTTCCGCCATATTTGACATAATATATTAATGATAATATAAAATGCCATGCTTATGGATTCTATTTGTAAGTGTCCAATATGGTCGCCGGAATGGGAACGAGCATATGTCGCTATCGGCTGCAAGAGTAACGTATCTCGGTAATACAATAACTATGTTCCAGAGAACAGGCAGACTGTTCTGGATCGATATTCAGGAAGGACTTGAGGGAGGAAAATTCCTGGTAAGAAATGATCACTGAGAGAAGATTTTCTTCCGAAGATGTCTCTCCACCATTCGCTACACTTTCTCGAGACGTTAAATACGGGTGTGGAATGACAAAGTCCAAGACAATAAAAGCAAATTTGTACTCGGATATATAGAAGAAAATAGTATATTCCAATTTTTTGAAAGGAATACAAAAATATTCATCTAATTTTACAATATATGAAAAAAAACTGAGAGAAAACTTTCACTTGTGGTCATCATTATTCACATTTATATTTACTGTATAATTCCTCACGCCTCAATATTTAGTTGACTTGATCTAAATTATACATCCTAATATTGGTAATTCCATTTGATCATCTTGATATGGATGTTATTATTGTCTGTGTAACCTACATGCAACATGTATGCACACTTCTTCCGTAAATATATATATATATATATATATATATATATATATATATATATATATATATATATATATATATATATATATATATATATATGTATACACATATATATATATATATATATATATATATATATATATATATATATATATATATATATATATATATATATATATATATATATATATGTATACACATATATATATATATATATATATATATATATATATATATATATATATATATATATATATATATATATATATATTATGGAAAAATAACTCTGATTTTGTTATGAAAACTTCGGATTGATTGTTTGAAATTAAATGTTATCTTTTTCAATGTCTCTATACTCTCTGTATCACTTTATACGTTCGCTTATATTTTCCAAGTGTTTCTATATATTGTTCAAATACAAATACTAGTCAGCAGCACATCAGAATCTCTATTCTTACGTGAGCTCCACATTATTATTTTCTATTCCACACGCCATATCAGTTATAGTTCACATAGCTCAAACGACATCTTCCTTCTGTTCATTCCATCCTTTACTCCAAATATTCATATTATTATTGTCTGAATATGTATGTTATTCGAAATAGAAATGTGAATGGAATAAATTGAAAATTGAATTGAATTGACACTGAGAAGCAAATTCGGACCCGGATATAACCAGTAGAATCAAGTACAGCATTTGAATTTTCAGAGAGAAATATGAAAAATCATATAATATTACAATTTTTGAATGAAAAACTGGAAGTAAAGTTTCAGCTGTGATTATTCGATGAAATGAAAGAAAATTAATTCATGAAAATGACTACAGAAAATCGATAACATAGTATCAAACAATGCAATTTTCACAAGCCTCTGATTATTGTTTGCTCAAAGACCCCACCAACGGCTGAATTATACGGGGGTACGAATGAGCAGGTGATAACGCATGTTTGAATTTACGATTTAGTGCTAGTACGTTCATAAATGCTGGTGACTTGGCAGGAATCGAAACCCAGCTCTACGGTGACAGCAGTCTCTAATACGGTGCCCAAGATGCATTGAGGGTTGCATTGGTTTGCCAGTTGGAGCCGGCAAACCATGAACGCAACCCTCAATGCATATAGGCGGTGCCTTGGATGGATGAACCACTGAGGGTGGCAAAGATAATTCTCATTTTAATCTCTTCCCTAGAATTCCATCACTCACACACATGGGCCTTCCACTCTCTGTGAACACATTCAACAGTATTTGGGAAGTTTGTAAGAGTTGATGAAATATTTCTGAATGTATGAATGAATGTATTCATTTTCCGACTGGCCAGATGGATAGAACCCAAAGCCATAAAAAAGAAGAAGAAGAATGTATTCATTTTTTGATATATCATGAATTGAAGATTCGGATACACTAATTTCGTGAGTGTCATGATTATATTTGAGAAGAACTCAGAAAACAAGCACTTGACAAATTGGATTGGTTCTTAAAGTAAACAACAAAAATTCAACAAGGATACAAATCGTATCCTATTGTATGATCAATTCAACATTTCATTGTTCTGAGGAATGATTCATATTCATTCAATTGATTCTCATCACACACCCGCCTTCTTTTCAACAATAAAAACATTTTTATTATATTCTCATTTGCACCCCTACATGGCCGGCCCGCGAGAATTTTTCTGCGAGTAGGTTTTTAAATGGGACTGAAAGTGACCAATGGGAACCCTGGATTATTTGACGTCATGATCATTGTTGACGTCATTATACCATGTAGTGATACCAACCTATTTTAATTATATTATGATGAATAGGTTGGTATCACCACATGCTCGTCCGTTTCAAGATGGCTATTCGCAAGTCTGTTGTTTTTGACAAATGGAAATGTCACCAATGTTTTCTTGTATGCATATTCGTGCGATTTGATATTTTAAAATTCTCGCGACCGGCCCATAATATTCGTGACGAATTTCTGACTTTATTTCCTCTCAGCTGTGTTTTCGTTATTCCATAATTGATCGCATTCTCTCAATTTATTACCAATCTTTCGATTATTCTATCCAATCTCATCCATGTGGTTAAACTCGTGTCACCCGTGGAAGCCATTGTTTATGGATGGCAGAGTCTCAAATTGAGGTACATATGTAGTTGAGTATCGATCTACCTTATCCTATAATACTCACTGAGAAGGAATGTCGCCTATCATCAGAAGGAATACTAATATCAACGTTATATTGGTGAAACTGTGGTTTTGCCGGTATAGACATATTAGGATTTTCCAAGACGGAATTTCCGATGAGAATTGCAAACTGAAAAGATTGAGACGTGTTGCCGAGTGGTTAAAACACCAAACCGTCATTCAGGAGACCGGGGTTCAATTACAGCCATAGCCGACCATCCTGACAGGGGTTTTTCATGGTTTCCCTCTGTCGTTCAGGTCAATACTGGGATGGTTTCTAAACAACATGTCATGACCGACTCCTTCCCACTATTCACGAACACCTGATGAAATAACCTTTCATCTCATCATCTCATATATCATTCACCAACAACACTATATCGTAGTCATCAGTAGGGTGTGTCGTTAAACCCAATGGGTGGATTGCAAAGGCGGAGTTTAAACCCCGGCTTACCTTAGACGCCGTCTAAGTAAGAAATTGCATTGCAGCCACAATGCAATTTCTTACTTAGACGGAGTCTAAGGTAGGCCGAGGTTCAAATTCTGTCTCTGCAATTCACCCAATATAAATAATTAATGAATAAAGAGAGTCGCAACACTCGAAAGCGTTTGTTACAGCTGGACTATGACGTCATTAGAAACGTGTTTGCAATTGTTAAGTTGGTAGATGTGTTCTGCTTCCGTGTAAACAAGTGTGTGATTATCATACACATCAAGATGAGGTTGAATTGGAAACTATATGAAAACAATCAGGAGAAATCATTGGTAACTGTCAACAATGTACTTTTGTACATATCATTGCTGGATCTCGACACGGTCGGACATATAACTTCACTCTCGTAATTTTTCGACAAATGATCCCAAAATTATTATAAGAAAAAGTCCGAAGTCAAGTTTTTCAATTTTATTCATTATTCATTTCATTTGTTCATTCATCACTATTCACAGCTTCGCCCTCAGATCCGGTGTCAATTTCTTTTCTTCCTTCTCTCCTTAATTTTGAATAGTAAATAGATGATCGGAGAAAAAATTATTATTTTATATTATCTAATTTGAGGTTATATTTCGATAAATCTCCATCTTGTATGAACTCAATCGTTCATATCTACCACCTGTAGAAAGGTGTAAGTTCAAAATCCGAAGTTTCGCTCTTATTATCATTATCGTTGATAAACCGCCCAGAAGTTATCCGTCTATAGTAACTCTTCCTCATCCCAATGACAATATTCAACATATAGTGTTTTGTTGACCTCACGAACGTATATACCCCTGTATTTAGAGTAAACACGCATTTCCGTGATAGTAGAGGCTCAGTGTCAACGTGTACTGACAGCTAGGAGTATACATGCTCGTGATGAACCAGGTCACAAGCATGACAATATCGAATCTAGTCTATAAGTTTCAACTACGACATTAGATGTTGTGACAACTTGGAGTGGTGTGGGAAGTATTACGGGTGATAACATTGGTTGTGATTGATTATTACAAAGGCCTTCAACAAGGAGACAGAAGTTACGAGGACGTGATATCTTGATCAGTGGAAGTGATAGTACAATAAATAGTAACTCAAAGGAAAGTTGGGAGAATATTCTCTCATGACAAGGTAATCAAAGTACTTCGGTCGTTCGGTCAGCAGAATCGAAAAAGACTTAAAAACGATTCCATATTCAAGAGATTTGAATTCAGACATCATCAAACAAGTATATTCTTGAATATAAGTTACATCAGAAACACTGTCACATAATTTCAATGAAGTGTTAGAACTCAAGAGAAATTTTAAATTGTCATTTTGGCCACACATTGAGAAAAAATCGAATATTTCTTACCTGGAATAATTGTACTTTGATAATAGAAATGGATAGGTTTTTCAATATTCATTCTTTTATAGGATCAGTTCTCCTTATATTATTCTCATCTCATCTGTATAGGCCGTCACCACCCGCAGCATGTCCAGCCGAGGTACCACTTCGGAAACTAAAGTCACCGTTGGTCGTGGGTTCGAATCCCACCCGAGACATGGATTTTTGTGAACGTCCTTCCACTTATCATCACTCTATAGTTTCATAATCGCTTGATCATTCGTACCCCAGTGGTTGAATTAGTGAAAATTCAGAACTGCGCAAATGAAAAAATCAAGAGTTATGAAGAGGTAGGTTCCGCGCGGATGCTGGGGGGTACTTCGTATTTCAAAGTATCATTGTTACCACGGTATTTGGGAATATGTAAGCCTGGCTGTTGCTTCATAGTGCATTATTACTAATGCACTATTAGTGTTATTGCGTAGTATTATTAGTGCATTATTATACATAGACTAAATTTTACAACTGCGCAAATTGAAATTAAGAGCTGCATTTTTTAAGCTTAGAACTGCGCATATCAGCGTCAACTGCGCACTCACATAACCCCTGCGTACCCCCGTATAACCTAGCTGTTGGTGGGAAAACAATTTTTGCTCAACGACCCCACCAACAGTTAGGTTATACTGGGTTTGAGCAATCATTATTGATGATAATACTACTCAGGATAGGCCCATATACGTACTCCATGTATATACTATATGAATCAATAAGAATGAAATATACATAGATTTCATCTCAATTTCAATTTCGGAAGATACTAATTTCAGGATATGTGATAAAAGGTGTACGGCCCAAATCAAGAGTGAAAATACTTTTTTTACCCAGCTGAGATAGCCAACCTTTCGATATGATATCGCATACGTCACAACAAATATTAGACTGACAGAAAACTGTCTATGGAACGGAAAATAAACATTCTATGTGACCACGAGTGTACAAATAAGGTGACTCACCTATTTATACACGACTAATTCAATATCGCATGGCATCAGTCAATTCTCAGCGAAATATCAGTTTGCTGGTGATAACTCAAATTTACTGACTGATAAATTTACGTGATCATGATACCTGAGAAACACAGATATTTTTAATATCGGCCTTCAAAATGACATATGCCTACGTGAAAACTCTTCAACACATATCGCTCAGTTGTCAATACATCGGAAAGTATTTCAGGCCCGTACGTTTGATAATCAGTCGAATTATGAGTGAAATAGTGAGAATTATCATCGCATGCCATCCTGAATGTTCATTGAGAGTGAGGATCTGTGTTGCGCTCCGCATCAGTATTCCGATATCTCATACAGCTCAAAAGTTATCACCAAGAACTGATATCTCCCTAAATCGACTCCGGTATAGCATAGGCATGATGTAGTGATATCAACATACTTCATCAAAATATAGACGTGGTAGTGTGCGACTCCCATACTGATAACATGGACGGTATTTGTGGTTTCTTGCGGTCATTTCTGAGCCAATCGTCCCGATTGGCTGTCGCGATTTGACGAATTCTCTCGTGAACTAGATGTAGATAAGAGTGGCTACGGTACCGGAGGCATTGTATAGCATAAATGATCGTTTTCAGTTCAATATGAAAGCGATAGTATCACTACAGACAATTGGGACCCTGGATCCTGACCCCGAAAATACTACAATTTGAAGAAGTGAGTCGGAACACCTTTGTAATATGATCATACAAAGCTGTTGGTGTGACCACATCGTGGTGCAGGGGCCGAATTCACAAAAGGTCATGCCCTTGGTCCGTCCCAAAGTTACGACAATTTACAGCTAGATAATACCATTTTTGACTGTTATTCTTAATTCTTCAATATCAATTTTCCGGCAAATCTTTCATTATTATTTTTGATACAGTATCAAAGTTGATCGGTAATACCTTTGTAGCAACTTTGATCGGGATCTGAGTTGATACCGATCAAAGTTATGACCTTTTCGGCCGAATTCACAAAAGGTCTTAACTTCGATCCGGCTCAAAGTTACGACAGTTTACAGAGATGATACGATTTGTATCTATTATTTTTAATTCTTCAATCTCAATTTTTAGTCACATCTATTATTATCATCAATCCATCATTATTATTTTTGAGACAGTATCAAAGTTGATCGATAATATCTCTGTGGCAACTTTGATCGGGATCTGAGTTGATATATACCAATCAGAGCTATAACCTTCTGTGAATTCGGCCCAAGTTCTTGACGGTGATCGTTGGGATGAATCTGCTGGGAGTGGACTTTGCTCCTCTCCACGTACCCCTCAAGCGTCGCCTCCAGATCCTCGCCGTCGGCTGTCAACTCTTCTGCATGACCCTCCTTGGGCCGACGTCCGCTCTGCTCTTCTGCACGCGGCTCTACCGGCTCGTTCTCCTCTACGTCGCGCTCTGCTGCATTCAGGGTACACCGTTCACTACTACTCAGTTCCAAGAGAAACCCACCCACAGAAATATATATCAATTTTCAATATCAATACACAAATAATTAAAATCAATCTTCCAATAAATGGCGAAATACAATCATATAAAAACAAGTTCTCCCTGTGGAATTTATTTACATGAATGAATTCTGTATTCATACACTCATTTGCCAAATTAGAATTTTGTTGATACTAATCAACTTTTCCGAAATGTTTTTCCGATGCTTGGTCCTTTCGTACTAAATCATCACTATTTAGGCTAAAGAGGATTGAAACCGGCCTGGCTTACATCGGTCTGAACTCAGATCATGTTAGGATTTAATAATTATTCAAATGTTATTCATCGATGTATGAATGTTGAAATATTAAAATAAGGATTAGAAAAGGGAAAAATTGGAAATTCTGAGAAAATTGTGTGAAAATTAGTTGAAAAATACTTTCAACCGTTACATACAACAAAATCAGTAGTTTGTTAGCATGAAAATGACAATTAAAACATTGGTCAAGTAAACCTTCTTTCATCAGATAAATTGAATAATTGTATCATCCTACTTTTCACCAGTTTGATGCAAATGAATAGTTTCTGTTATCTTGATTGACAACAATAAATTTTTGTATACTAAGCGCACACGGTTGAATTGTTCATCTTTACTTCAGCCCAATCAAAGTCAGTTGTTTTACAAATACATCGATCGATACCATACAAGATACAATATCTAGAGGGGTAATCAAATTATATTACACCCCCGTATAACCTAGCTGTTGGTGGGGTCGCTAAGCAAACAATAATCCTCCATATATTACATGTGACGCGATACGCATGTTCAGTGTTTGGAAGACCTACCCACAGCGTAATATTTGCAGTGTCAACATGAAGCGTAAAAGATCGTATATAGTGGCTTTTTGGATTAAAAACATCTTCACACCGTTCGGTGAAGTTACTTTTTGAATAGCCGATCCCTAATAAACTTTCTCAATATATGTTACGTGTTATTTGTATGTAACGGTATGCAGTAAGATAAAAGTCGATGGCAAAGATGATAATTGTTACTCTTATATACAAGATGTATTTCTATCTCTATAATTATTATTATATATTAGGTGATGTACGGACAATTTGCCAGCGGACAATTTGCCGAGCACCTGTTTTAGGGGGCGGGGGGGGGACAATTTGTGAGGCTAGATCATGGGGGCCGAGGACAATTTGCCAGCCAAAGTTTGGGGGGAGGACAATTTGCCAGGCAGAGTTCGGGGGGGAGGTCAATTTGCCAGGCACAGTTTGACATATTGCAAGGGGAAGGACAATTTGCCAGGCGCATGTTTTTGAACTATCAGGCCTACTATTTGCTGAATGTTGTACGAAATGAAACGATTAAATATTTTCTATCTCACTGATAATCACGAAATGTGATCAAATTATTCATTTATTCATTTAGTCATTTCCATCTTCATCCAAGTGGATTGAATTATAGAATGGCACATTTCTCAATGAATCATATGGACCGTCAAAGATAGAATACAAGATTAGGAAATACACACAACATACAAACAAGAAAATATACATAAATTGATATGAATGGTAGATGCTATTTTTTTTAAAATACCCATAGTAACTACCAAGTGAAGTAGTGGAATAAGGAACAACTATAACAATCAAGTCGATATGAAAAGTGCATCACAATATTAAAATCAGAAAGTTGTGGGCCTGATTGAGAGTAAAAATTGAAAATTAAACTTCATTTGGTCAATGGTTATAGTTTGAAGTGTCAGTTTGTAATATGAAATGAAGGTATAGATTTTGATCACTTCGAGAGACATCATTTAGTATGCTTGCAGCATGTATAAAGCTCATCAATACCTATATACGTTCATAGACATAGCCTCACCAATTCGATTAAAACGTTACCAAATAATTGTTGGTCATATGCAATTATACGATTGGGTGGAATTTAATTTTCTTCCTAATGTATAGGCGTTAAATATAAGTTGAAATAATGCATATTGACAGTCAATATGCATGATTTCAACTTATATTCAACGCCTTCATCAGGGAAGAAAGTTATATTCTTCACAATTGTATAATAATTGTATATGACCGAACAATAATCTGGTGACGTTTTAATCGAATCGGTGAGACTATGTGAATGAACAATTTGATTACAATCTTGATTATTAATGTGATAAACTAGGAAAACGCGTGATATGCGTTGTGAGATGAGCTTAGAACTTTAGAAGTATGGAAATCTAGAATGGAAAATATTCTCTCATCTCAATCCACATCTACGGACATTGGATTACTTCAAACGTTCAACAACCTTACCTGCAACTTATTGATATTCATAGAGCTGCAACCTGTCGCATATTATACACTCTACGAAACCAATCAACCTCAATATTCAATAAAATGTATACTTTTATTGCGTTTTCTTTGTTATTTCCTATTTGATTGTTGTGTCACTGAAAATATGCACGATGGTGTTTTCCATATTCAGTGCACATTTTAAAGCTACTGAGAAATTTTCATATCCCAATTATTTCCCATGCGGGTCATTCTCATGGGGATTTTCCAAACTTTCTGATTTTTTCCGGAAAAAACGAACAAAATTTCTGAAAAACAATCCCAACCTATCTTGATATGACGTCAATATGTGGGAAAAAGTTACGAGTTGATTATTTTGTTTTCCCGACCTGTCTGCCGGGTACAAAATTACAACAAAAAAAGACACCGAAACGAAGCCCAATTTTTTTTCGGTGTTTGTTTGAAATGGAGATCTTCGCTACGCTCATCTGAAAATATTCTATTCATTCATTTCGTACAACTCTCAGTGAATAGTATTAGTTTAAAAACACGCGCCTGGCAAATTGTCCTCCCCCTCGCAATATATCGAACTGTACCTGGCAAATTGTCCCCCCCCCCCCACAGTCAAGCCTGGCAAATTGTCCTCCCCCCCAAACTTTGTCTGGCAAATGGTCCTCCTCCCAAACTTTGTCTGGCAAATTGTCTTCCCCCCACAGTCAAGCCTAGCAAAATATCCTCCCCCCAAATATTTGACTGGCGAATTGTCCTAGCTTCCCTCATGATCTAGCCTGGCGAATGGTCCCCCCCCCCCCCTGAAA
>CAXFZR010000190.1:0-29241 GCA_964007535.1 Brachyptera risi
CGTTCTGCTTAGACTTTTATATCACTTACAGTTCATAGAAAACAATGTCTAATGTATAAAAATGACCAAAAATTGAATGCGAATAGAATATTATCACACTCAATAAGGAGTCACACTTACTTTGGGTTTAGTTCAATTCTAAACTGAGAGCACAAAATAATCATCCTGATCACTTTGAATCCACGGCCTTCCATTCATATATATATATATATATATATATATATATATATATATATATATATATATATATATATATATATATATATATAAATATATATATATATATATATATATATATATATATATATATATATATATATATATATATATATATTCATATATATAAATATATATATATATATATATATATATATATATATATATATATATATATATATATATATTCATATATATATATATATATATATATATATATATTCATATATATGAATATATATATATATATATATATATATATATATTCATATATATATATATATATATATATATATATATATATATATATATATATATATATATATATATATATATATATATATACATATATATATATATTCATATATATAAATATATATATATATATATATATATATATATATATATATATATATATTCATATATATATATATATATATATATATATATATAGATATATATATATATATATATATAGATATATATACATATATATATATATATATATATATATATATATATATATATATATATATATATATATATATATATATATATATGGGATTTTATAGTTATGTCGAAAAAGATACGCCTCTCGACCGGGATCCCGGTCGAGGCGTATCTTTTTCGACATAACTATAAAATCCCAAATATCTCTATATTGAATCGTATCCAAGAAGTTTTAATTATCACATATATATATATATATATATATATATATATATATATATATATATATATATATATATATATATATATATATATATATATATATATATGTATTTATTATTTATTTATTATTTATTTATTGGGTTTTAACGACGCACTGTAATGATTACTAAGATCTATTGGCGTAATATATATCTATATCTATATCTATATATATATATATATATATATATATATATATATATATATATATATATATATATATATATATATATATATATATATATATATGTATATATATATATATATATATATATATATATATATATATATATATATATATATATATATATGTTTATATATATATATATATATATATATATATATATATATATATATATATATATATATATATATATCACTTGAACTCTCACGATTTATATTTGAATACATTGAGTGAAACTGGGTTTTTTTCATCGTGATATTTATCCACAATTTGACCCTGAAATATATTTAAAATTTGAGGTTTGGATTCAATGAGGACGAGACCATTCTCGTTGAAACGTAGGCCAATTTCAAATAGATGTTATCACGTATGAAAAACAGCCCAGATTCACCTAATTTATTCATATATATGTATATATATATATATATATATATATATATATATATATATATATATATATATATATATATATATATATATATATATATATATATATATATCCCGAAATACTTTTACCCTATTCAAGCTCTACCTGTATGTAATCAGGCCCCAGTTCTCCATGGCACCAGCCGAGAAATCAGCTATGGCGATATTATCCAGCTTGGGCAGTTGATACTTGATGCCTGTGAATTCCTCGAGTTCCCGCAGGACTTCCGGTCCCACCTGGACGCTGTACGCAGCCTGGTAGATGGCGTCCTTACGCGCCCAGACGCTGAACGAGTCACTACGCAGGTTCCAGAAGTCGGACACGATGAAGGCCACGAGGTAGGTAGACATTCTCTCTGACTCTTCGAAGGTGTCCCATACACGACCTTCTATATGCAGACTGGACACACAAATGTACAGGTCCGATGTAGTGATGCTAACCTATTCTATCATACTATAAAGAAGGTGACCCAGACCTATGACTATCAATAACCTAACGGGATAAGCAACATGGCATTTTCCTTTCGCACTATGCGTATATCAAAGGGATGCCGCCTCACAAATGTTATGATAATTTGCTGGTTTCATTGTATATTGATCTATACAAGTCATAGATGTAATGCAATCTGTCAATCTAACTCTTCTTGACCGCATTAAGCAATATCGGAATGAATCTCATTTGAATTGGCCAATCTAAATTCAAAATAGTCTGTAAAATCATTCAGACCTCTAGTCAAGAGCCCCACTGCTATATTTACCAATTGATAACTACATGATTACTAATCATCTACGAGAAAGATCAGAAGCAATGTATACGACTATGTACTATACTTTGAAATACAAACCTAATACATTTGATTTGATATTGCGAATCTCAGAAATGTACACGACAGCGCTGATATTCCATCATGGTGAAAACGGTCCAATGTTGAAAGGATAGGACTTATGCCATGTTACTTATCCTGTTACTTTGTTGATAGTCATAAGGCCCGTTTTCATAGCTCACGGCAGGCGGCAGGCGGCAGGCGTTTTTTCTCCTGGCCAATCAGAATGGATGAAATCCCTACCGCTTGCACTTGTTGCTCTCTACCGTGAGACATGGAATAAATTTCACTTTGGAAAAAAACGCCGCGGTCAAATACCCTCACTCATACAAGTGGTCATACAAGTGGTAGGGTTATGTCGGAATATTAGTTCCAAAATAGTACTTTTCAGATATACACCATGATGGTTCTCGCGTGCCACGTAATACGATACTAAAAATCACTTGACCGCCTGAATTGAACAAGAATTATTACATATTTGAATAAATTGGACAAATCTCGAAGTGAGTGCGAAGAAACGCGACTATGTGAACAGGGCAGACGGCAGGCGTTTTTTTAACCACTTGCCGCCTGCCGCCTGCCGCCTGCCGCCTGCCGCCTGCCGCCTGCCGCCTGCCGCGAGCTATGAAAACGGTCATATAGCCCGAACTGATATTTCGCTAGATCGACTTCCATGGACTCTTCAAGTCAACTGGAACTGACGATTAGGAGAAAAAACCTTTATTGGTCCCCGACTATAATCATTAAAAAACAGGATAGCAATCAATATAAAGAATATGTAGGATAATTTAGAGGAATAGATTGACGATATCACATATTAGTACACGAAAAGAGAACTAAGTGAATAGAAAAGATGTAAGAACAAAGTAGGATTGAATAAAACAATGAGATTTAGTGATTACAAAATTAAAGAGTGATATAAAGTAACGTTGATCATACAGATGATTTCTTAAAATTCTAACGGAGTCTTCAAGTGCTGACATTCCGATTCGATATTTCAAAAAGTTACTCATGAAAAAACGTTTACAAAAGTCACTGAAAAAATTTGAACTTGTTTTCCTAGCTCCCACAAAAAGTCCGATAACTTATATTTCTTTCAGGTTACTACATTTTACTATAGTCTTAATCAAGATAGTTATTCTACGAATTGTTTTTCCCTCTCTGTCGCACTCACTCAGGGGGTGATGTTTCTTTCAGCGGCATGTTGCTGAGAACGTGGTGCTTATGGTGCCATCTGGCGATGTTCAAGATGAAGGTCGCTTTCATCGCCGGCTCGTCGAAACAAGGGAAAGCTTTCCTCGCGTGAGTCGGCTGGAACTGTGTCGTCGCCATGTACCTGGTGGCACATCGTGAACATCAGACAGCTGACATACATGTGATGAACAAATTTCACTCGCACCTCTATATTACACCTCTCACCTTTTTTGTTCAGCAACTTATTTCGACAGGTGCTAAATGACCTCGATGTCGGTGCGCCTTAAAACTCTAATATTCATTCTTCAGTGTGATGGATATGTGTGATGAACTTGTTTGATGAACATGAGTGAAGAACGTGTGTGATGAACATATGTGACGAACTTGTGTGATAAACATATGTGATGAACTTGTTTGATGAACATGAGTGATGAACATATGTGATGAACTTGTTCGATGAACTTGTTTGATGAACATATGTGACGAACTTGTGTGATGAACATATGTGACGAACTTGTGTGATAAACATATGTGATGAACTTGTTTGATGAACATGAGTGATGAACGTGTGTGATGAACATGTGTGATGAACGTGAGTGATGAATGTGTGTGATGAACATGTATGATGAACGTGTGTGATGAACATCTGCGATGAATTTGTGCAGAAGAACAATGTGATCGTGCATGTTGACATGAGTGATGAACGTGTGTGATGAACATATGTGACGAACTTGTGTGATAAACATATGTGATGAACTTGTTTGATGAACATGAGTGATGAACGTGTGTGATGGACATATGTGACGAACTTTTGTGATAAACATATGTGATGAACTTGTTTGATGAACTTGTGTGATGAACATATGTGGCGAACTTGTGTGATAAACATATGTGATGAACTTGTTTGATGAACATGAGTGATGAACGTGTGTGATGAACATGTGTGATGAACGTGAGTGATGAATGTGTGTGATGAGCATGTATGATAAACGTGTGTGATGAACATATGTGATGAACTTGTTTGATTAACATGAGTGATGAACGTGTGTGATAAACATATGTGACGAACTTGTGTAATAAACGTGTGTGATGCACTTGTTCGATGAACTTGTGTGATGAACATATTTATTTATTCATTTATTTATTAAATATTTGTCCAAATTGGACACACATATCCATGTAGTATAAACAGTGGTTAAAACGTGCATCATATGGACCGCCATGATAATTAAAACAAACACACATAATTAAATAAATATACAACACACTACATAGGCCTACATTAATAGAACTTCATATCGGTATGGATGAAAAACAAATAATATCACATATAAATATATAATATTGTATATACACATAAAGAACAATGATATTGGTCTTGGTCTTACTGATAGAATTTGCACACTTCAAAATAGTCTTCAATCGAGTAGAATGATTGTTCAACTAAAAATGGTTTAAGGGATATTTTAAATTTATTTTTGGCGTTGATAGATTTTATACACTGTGGTAACGCATTGTAAAGTAATATACCAAAGCACTGAGTATCTTGCTTGAAAAGATTAGTCCTATGAGAAATTCCACGTAATTCATTTTTGTGTCTGGTGTTGTGACAGTGAACATCTGAGTTTGTTTTGAATGATGATACATTAATTTGTATGTTGATAATCAGTTGATATATATATAAACATGGTAATGTCAGGACGCCAAGTAATTTAGAGAGCTTACGACAGGAATAACCTTTCCATTTTTTAAATATAATTCTGATAACAGTTTTTTGTATTCTGAATATTTTATCACTATTTGTAACACCTCCCCAAAAGATGATACCATATTGTGAAAGAGACTCAAAATATCCGTGGTATATCACTTTTAGAAATGGTAATTGGAGTTGATGTCCTAGGATGCGTATCGCATAGCATGCCTTATTCAATTTTACCGACAGAACATTCACATGTGTATTCCAATTTAAATGATTATCAATTTGTACTCCCAGGAACGCTGTGACATTTACTTTTGCTATATTTATGTTTCCATTCATCACTGGTGGGGTGTTGTCATTTCTGAAATTACTATGAATATTATTAAAAACCATTAAGTTAGTCTTGGTGTTATTTAAAACCAGTCTATTAATTTCGAACCAAGTGTTAACTTGTTCAATTGCCAAATTCATATTATGAGTGGCACTTACAACATCCTCACCTGTCACTACTATGGTGGTATCATCTGCGAACATGGTAGTTTTAGTATGAGGAATACAAATGTTCAAATCATTCATATAAAGTATAAATAAAAGAGGTCCCAAGACAGATCCTTGTGGTACCCCATACCAAATATTACCCAACTTGGATCTGAAGCGTTGCTCTCTACCATCCTCACTGAAATGATCAATTTCTACAATTTGCTTCCGATTTTTCAAATAAGATGCAATAAGACTGTTAGCTATACCTCTAACTCCCATCCTATGTAGTTTATGTAGTAATAACTCATGATCTACGCAATCAAAAGCTTTTTGTAAATCACAGTATAAACCTAGAGTGCTTTTATTTTTATCCAAAGATTCTAGAATATACGAAACAGACTCATTAATAGCTGAAGTCGTAGACTTCTCATTCCTAAATCCAAATTGACTTTTATTAAATTTATTATATTTATCCATGAAAGAAGTTATTCTAGATTTGATGATATTTTCATAGATTTTCGAAAAAATGGTCAACATGGAAAGAGGCCTATAATTACTCATCTCCGTTTTATCACCCTTTCCTTTGAACACAGGTTTTACAACAGCTATTTTAAGGTAATCGGGAAATACACCTTTGCTTAGTGATTCATTTATTAGGCACGTCAAAATATTGACGAAGTAGAGAATGCTTTTCTTAATAACAGTTACCCTAATACCATCTATACCAGTGGAACGACTATCTTTCAAATGCCCAACAACAGTAATTATTTCCTCATTAGTAACCGGTGATAAAAAAACAGAGTCCGTTGATTGAGTCAACGAATTAATAAAGTCTTTTGATTGTTCTTTGGTAACTATAATGTGATTAGTTATGTCACTAGTAATGTTCAGATAATATTCATTGAATGCATTTGCAATACGCACCGGATCTATCTCTCTTGTATTTTGAATCAGTAACTCGGTATTAAGACTATTCCTGGATACAACATTTCCAACTTGTTTTTTCACCAAGTCCCATATCATTTTTGGTTTATTGGCAGCTTCATTCACTAATTCAGTGTTATATTTCATTTTAGCATTATTAATTTTCAGCTTGTATTGCTTGACGTAATCTGTGTATAGTTTTTTTGCGTAAAAACTATTGTGATGCCTTAAATAATCGTACATCTCTTTTACTTTGACACTATCCTTCCTAATTTCATTTGTTATCCATTTGTTATTTCTTAACGTCTTTGCACAATGTCTGGATTTAGTTTTAACTAATGGAAATACATTCTTATAATGATCAGTGAATATATCAATGAAGGTTTTAAAATTATCATTCACAGTATTATCACCATTCAATCCAACCCATTGTTCATTACCTAGGGCCTCATTGAATAGCTGTAGTTTCATATCATTTATTTTTCTACACCAAATGTAGGGTACTGAACTCTTCGTTTTACTAGAAAAGGGTCGAATGATGTGATCAAGTCCTATGTTAATTATCTGTGCACAATGATCAGATATTTGATTCTCATGAACATTCGTTTCGAATGATCTATCGTCAAAATTGGTCAATATATTATCTATCGTCTTGGCTGATCTGTTTGTAACTCGCGTATGTTCTTTAATGGTAGCAATTATACCGTATGAGCTTGTAATAGTATTTAGCTCTAATAAGTAGTTGCACTTACTGTTGAAATCAATATTGAAATCACCCAAAATGATAATTTTACTATTGTCCTTTGAAATTAGTGATAATATGTGATCTAATTTCCTCAAGAAAATATCAAGATCCCCTGATGGAGATCTATACACAACAATGATAATAATTTTATTGGACCCGAAATTACCATAATGTGTTGATTCTACGATAGAACATTCAAAATGTTGCTCTATATTATGTGTCTCGAAATCATTCATTTTCAAAGCAGTGTGATCATTTCTTACATATATAGCAGTGCCTCCACCTCTTTTCTGCTTCCTGCAAAAACTATCTATTAATGTATAATTATGAAATTTAATGTAAGTACTCTCATGTTCATTTAACCAAGTTTCAGTGAATGTCATAACATCAGCCTGACAATTTAAATTATCATCGTTACTTAGAATAATCTCAATTTGAGCGTATTTAGCACTTAAGCTTCTTACATTTTGATGACTTACTTGGAAACTGTTTACGATATGTGACGAACTTGTGTGATAAACATATGTGATGAACTTGTTTGATGAACATGAGTGATGAACGTGTGTGATGAACATGTGTGATGAACGTGAGTGATGAATGTGTGTGATGAACATGTATGATAAACGTGTGTGATGAACATCTGTGATGAACTTGTTTGATGAACATGAGTGATGAACGTGTGTGATGAACATGTGTGATGAACGTGAGTGATGAATGTGTGTGATGAACATGTATGATAAACGTGTGTGATGAACATGTGTGATGAACGTGAGTGATGAATGTGTGTGATGAACATGTATGATAAACGTGTGTGATGAACATGAGTGATGAACGTGTGTGATGAACATGTGTGATGAACGTGAGTGATGAATGTGTGTGATGAACATGTATGATAAACGTGTGTGATAAACATATGGGTCATTCCACGGTAACTCGCGTATCATTTGGACGACTTATACATTGCAAACAGGGCACCTACATCCTTAAATATCAGATTTAAAATCTGAAAAAAATCCTGTAATACAAGGACTTGCACCTTATAATTTAAGAACCAAAAAAAATGTCACACTGGAATTCCTCCATGTTAAAAAAAATGTATAAGGGTGGTAACTCGCGTATCACCGATAAGACACATAGACATTGAATTCCTTCTAATCCAAACGTACTAGAGATGTATAAATAATTTGAGAGATGGTTAATAGGACAAGGAACATTGGGTACAATTTTCAGTAAAACCCAAATTATATTTTCAAAGATACAAATTTTATTTCAGGTAACTCGCGTATCAATTCGAAGTAACTCGCGTATCGCTAGCCAAATTACATCAGTTAAAGCAAGCTTAGAACCAGCAAAGGCTATTTGTAATTAAGTCTAAGTATTTATAGGATGAGTGAAGCAATAAAAATGAATCATAATACATTACAATGCTCAATTTTTTTTTTTTTTTTTTTTTGATAACATCGAAACTTCGAAATTTGAACAAATTAAAAATGTATCTTCATTAATGCATTATAATATAAAAGTGTATCCATTAATATTTATAGGAACACAAAATGTTGTCTTGAGTTGACGAGAGTGGGTGGGTTGACTTTTCGCACCAAGTTTTCTTCCGAGTAGAAAACCTCATCTGTATTGTATGATCGGGCCACTTCCAATAGTTTTTACCGACGGGTATCATTACATTGACGTGGTACTCTCGTACCGGTACCGCGTCACTATTTTCCTCGATTGCTGTGACGATCCCTTTAAAAAGTGTGCCGTCGTAATTCACCTCGTACCAGTCGCCGAGATTAATATCAGAAACAGTAGATGACGGACCCGCGACACCGTCGTCAGCTGCAAGTTTAGTCAAACAAGATGTGTACGGTACACCTTGCCGTACTTGTATGAAATGACACTTCTTAATACCCTGAATGGCAGGCGCTTCTTGAAAAGAAAAACAGACCTTTCCTTGCTCGAGCCTTTGCTCGCCCGAGTGAGGAAGCACTCTTAAATGCCGGCGACGTTGAATCATTTTGCGGTGTCTGTAGGGCACGTTGTTTTTCCTGTTTCAATTTTCTGCATTTAGCATTGCGAGCTTTCGCGTTTTCATTTGCAGCTTTACGCAGAATCACTTGAACAGCTTGCGGTAATGCAGAAGCTTTCATCTCCGTCTTCTTACGGCTCTTGTTGCTACTTGCGCGTTGTTTCGCTAAGGCAGCCTCATACTTATTCTCTTCCTTTAGCTTAGCTCGGTACCTCTTCATCTTTTCAAAGGGTGTTAGGACCATACTGAAAAATGTATGCCATAGCATTAAAGTAAAAATAACTATGTTACATTATAGGCCTATCAATGCTAAGTCTAACCTGTGTCCCCCATAGGAAAAAGCATTTGGTAACTCGCGTATCAAAAACTAAAAAGTACACAAAATCTGAACGGTGAGACCTAAAAAAAAGAAAAAAAAACCCTAACTCAGTTATGATAAGAGTCAAGTAAATATGAAGTACTATCAATTTTGGAATCACCCTTCACCAAAAAAGAAAAAAAAATACATGTTTTGGTAACTCGCGTATCATTAAAAACAGAGTAACACCTAAAATATTTTTGAAAAACTATACATGCATTATTTCAAGTGAACAATGATATTTCCTGGAAGGTAAATGAACAATTATAATTATAATATAAACAATCCTTATACATTTGAGAAGGGAAATATAATATTACATACCTTGTTAGCAGAAACTTTCCTCCAAATTCTTCAAACTGAGGAACATAGATGTTCAAAGTGTTGCCATATCCATAAAAAAGAAGCTAGCAACTATATAAAGGTGTAGAAACACAGCTCAAATCAAGCTGAAAAACATCTCATAAAAATA
Source organism: Brachyptera risi (assembly GCA_964007535.1). NCBI lineage: Eukaryota > Metazoa > Arthropoda > Insecta > Plecoptera > Taeniopterygidae > Brachyptera > Brachyptera risi. Next base: position 10,260 of record CAXFZR010000190.1, read on the forward strand.
AATCAGCTAAAAATTTTTTTATTGTTTTTCCTCATTGAACCTAGTTACGTGGAATGACCCATATGTGATGAACTTGTTTGATGAACATGAGTGATGAACGTGTGTGATGAACATGTGTGATGAACGTGAGTGATGAATGTGTGTGATGAACATGTATGATAAACGTGTGTGATGAACATCTGTGATGAATTTGTGCAGAAGAACAATGTGATCGTGCATATTGACATGTGTGATGAATATGTTCACATGCAAATCTCTATATAAATAATTATATATTTCACTACAGGCCTATATACACTCCAACGAAACACTTGCTCCATTACTTCAATCTGGGCTCGACACATATTGAGAAATACGCACACACATTCCAAATTTGTATCCAATTCAGCGGTGCTATATAAGTATTTAGCCTGTTCAGTTCATTCATCAGTCGTTTTCGAGAATATGACCACTTTTGAAAATTCCATATATACTCGCTTTTCTCAAATCGATATCTGTGACACTCTCCTTGTGATTGTAGTCGAATATACCTTACCGGTATATTGATTCAGATGAAACACCAAAAATGATTCATAACTAAAAAATTGTTCACCCGAAAAAAATCCATAACTCTTGTCATCTTACTTCCACTTGGATGAAATATTAGAATATGTATTAAAGCACATGAACAACTGATATGAATATGATAGTTGGCTCTTAGACAGCTACATACTTTGTTTCCCCATTCTGCGAGTAAGAACTCCTATAAAATCCGTTCATCTCCTCATTCAACGTGCCGTTGAACTCCATGTGAATCTCGTAGATCTTGCCAGCTTCCAACGTCTGGTCCAGATTGATGTGCATGAAGTGTTTCAGGGTGTCGAACCCGAGACTCGCGACACGGAGCTTCGTGTTGGAGATCGGTTCGACGACTTCTGTACTGCTCTCCTTGATGGTCAGCTGATTGCTGTGGAGGGTGATCACGTTTGTGGAGACCGCCGCCTGGACACGTATGTTAACCTGTTGAGAAAGTACCGTGAGAGTCATGAGAAGCTCCACGCTGAAGCTTATCCAATTATTAGATGAGCGTAGCGGAGCTTTTCATTTCACACCCTGAAAAAAAATGGGCTTCGTTCTTATGTTTTTTTTTTTTGTAATTATGTACGCGGCATACAGGTCAGAGAAATGAATCAATCGACTTGAAACTTTTTCTGAACGTTGGTGTCATACCAGAATAGGTTGGGATTGTTATTCAGAGGAATCGGTCGGAAGGTTTTTCCGGAAAATAATCGAAAAGTTTGGAAAATCCTCATAAGAATAACCCAGAGGGAAAATACTTGAAAAACAAGAATTTTTCAAAAGCTCTCAAATTCTCACAGAATATGAAAAATACTATTATACACCTTTTCAGAGATTTTTAGATGAGCGTAGCGAAGCTTTCCATTTCACACCCTGAAAAAAAATGGGCTTCGTTTGTATGTTTTTTTTTTTTTTTTTTTGTAATTATGTACGCGGCATACAAGTCAGAGAAATGAATCAATCAACTTGAAACTTTTTCTGAACGTTGGTGTCATACCAGAATAGGTTGGGATTGTTATTCAGAGGAATCGGTCGGAAGGTTTTTCCGGAAAATAATCGGAAAGTTTGTAAAATCCTCATAAGAATAACCCGAGGAAAAATACTTGAAAAACAAGAATTTTTCAAAAACTCTCAAATTCTCACAGAATATGAAAAATACTATTATACACCTTTTCAGAGATTTTTAAAACAATCGAATGAGAAATAATGAAGAAAACGCAATAAACGTGTACATTTTATTGAATATTTGGATCAATTGGTTTTGCAAAGTGTTTATGCGACAGGTTGCAGGTTACTATAAATATCAACAAGTTGCAGGTGAGGTTTTTGAACGTTTGAAGTAAGTCAAGGTTTGTAGATGTAAATTGAGCTGACAAGTTATCTTTCATTCTAGATTGCCATACTTCTAAGCTCATCTCACAACGCGCATCCCGCGTTTTCCTAGTTACAACAATCGAAAGAGAAATAATGAAGAAAACGCAATAAACGTGTACATTTTTAGATGAGCGTAGCGAAGCTTTCCATTTCACACCCTGAAAAAAAAGAGCTTCGTTTTATGTTTTTTTTTTGTTTTTTTTGTTTTGTTTTTTTTGTAATTATGTACGCGGCATACAGGTCAGAGAAATGAATCAATCAACTTGAAAATTTTTCTGAACGTTGGTGTCATACCAGAATAGGTTGGGATTGTTATTCAGAGGAATCGGTCGGAAGGTTTTTCCGGAAAATAATCGGAAAGTTTGGAAAATCCTCATCAGAATAACCTGAAGGAAAAATACTTGAAAAACAAGAATTTTTCAAAAGCTCTCAAATTCTCACAAAATATGAAAAATACTATTATACACGTTTTCAGAGATTTTAACATCAATCGAATGAGAAATAATGAAGAAAACGCAATAAACGTGTACATTTTATTGAATATTTGGATCAATTGGTTTTGCAAAGTGTTTATGCGACAGGTTGCAGGTTACTATAAATATCAACAAGTTGCAGGTGAGGTTTTTGAACGTTTGAAGTAAGTCAAGGTTTGTAGATGTAAATTGAGCTGACAATTTATTTTTCAATCTAGATTGCCATACTTCTGAGCTCATCTCACAACGCGCATCCCGCGTTTTCCTAGTATTGAATATTTGGATCAATTGGTTTTGCAAAGTGTTTATGCGACAGGTTGCAGGTTACTATAAATATCAACAAGTTGCATGTGAGGTTTTTGAACGTTTGAAGTAAGTCAAGGTTTGTAGATGTGAATTGAGCTGACAAGTTATTTTTCATTAGATGATCGTAGCGAAGCTTTCCATTTCACACCCTGAAAAAAATGGGCTTCGTTTTTATGTTTTTTTTTTTTTTTTTTGTAATTATGTACGCGGCATACAGGTCAGAGAAATGAATCAATCAACTTGAAACTTTTTCTGAACGTTGGTGTCATACCAGAATAGGTTGGGATTGTTATTTAGAGGAATCGGTCGGAAGGTTTTTCCGGAAAATAATCGGAAAGTTTGGAAAATCCTCATAAGAATAACCCGGAGGAAAAATACTTGAAAAACCAGAATTTTCCAAATGCTCTCAAATTCGCACAGAGTATGAGAAATACTATTATACACCTTTTCAGAGATTTTTACATCAATCGAATGAGAAATAATGAAGAAAACGCAATAAACGTGTACATTTTATTGAATATTTGGATCAATTGATTTTGCAAAGTGTTTATGCGACAGGTTGCAGGTTACTATGAATATCAACAAGTTGCAGGTGAGGTTTTTGAACGTTTGAAGTAAGTCAAGGTTTGTAGATGTAAATTGAGCTGACAAGTTATTTTTCATTCTAGATTGCCATACTTCTAAGCTCATCTCACAACGCGCATCCCGCGTTTTCCTAGTTAGATGAGCGTAGCGAAGCTTTCCATTTAACACCTTGAAAAAAAAATGGGCTTCGTTTTTATGTTTTTTATTTTTGCAATTATGTACGCGGCATACAGGTCAGAGAAATGAATCAATCAACTTGAAACTTTTTCCTAACGTTGGTGTCATACCAGAATAGGTTGGGATTGTTATTCAGAGGAATCGGTCGGAAGTTTTTTCCGGAAAATAATCGGAAAGTTTGGAGAATCCTCATAAGAATAACCCAAGGGAAAAATACTTGAAAAACAAGAATTTTTCAAAAGCTCTCAAATTCTCACAGAATATGAAAAATACTATCAAACACCTTTTCAGAGATTTTTACAACAATCGAATGAGAAATGATGAAGAAAACGCAATAAACGTGTCCATGTTATTGAATATTTGGATCAATTGGTTATGCAAAGTGTTTATGCGACAGGTTGCAGGTTACTATAAATACTAGGAAAACGCGGGATGCGCGTTGTGAGATGAGCTTAGAAGTATGGCAATCTAGAATGAAGAATAACTTGTCAGCTCAATTTACATCTACAAACCTTGACTTACTTCAAACGTTCAAAAACCTCACCTGCAACTTGTTGATATTTATAGTAACCTGCAACCTGCTGCATAAACACTTTGCAAAACCAATTGATCCAAATATTCAATAAAATGTACACGTTTATTGCGTTTTCTTCATTATTTCTCTTTCGATTGTTGTAAAAATCTCTGAAAAGGTGTATAATAGTATTTTTCATACTCTGTGCGAATTTGAGAGCATTTGGAAAATTCTGGTTTTTCAAGTATTTTTCCTCCGGGTTATTCTTATGAGGATTTTCCAAACTTTCCGATTATTTTCCGGAAAAACCTTTTGACCGATTCCTCTGAATAACAATCCCAACCTATTCTGGTATGACACCAACGTTCAGAGAAAGTTTCAAGTTGATTGATTCATTTCTCTGACCTGTATGCCGCGTACATAAGTTAATTACAAAAAAAAAAAAAAAAAAAAAACATAAAAACGAAGCCCATTTTTTTTCAGCGTGTGAAATGGAAAGCTTCGCTACGCTCATCTAACTAGGAAAACGCGGGATGCGCGTTGTGAGATGAGCTTAGAAGTATGGCAATCTAGAATGAAAAATAACTTGTCAGCTCAATTTACATCTACAAACCTTGACTTACTTCAAACGTTCAAAAACCTTACCTGCAACTTGTTGATATTTATGGTAACCTGCAACCTGTCGCATAAACACTTTGCAAAACCAATTGATCCAAATATTTAATAGAATGTACACGTTTATTGCGTTTTCTTCATTATTTCTTATTCGATTGTTGTAAAAATCTCTGAAAAGGTGAATAATAGTATTTTTCATATTCTGTGAGAATTTGAGAGCTTTTGAAAAATTCTTGTTTTTCAAGTATTTTTCCTCCGGGTTATTCTTATGAGGATTTTCCAAACTTTCCGATTAATTTCCGGAAAAACCTTCCGACCGATTTCTCTGAATAACAATCCTAACCTATTCTGGTATGACACCAACGTTCAGAAAAAGTTTCAAGTTGATTGATTCATTTCTCTGACCTGTATGCCGCGTACATAATTACAAAAAAAAAAAAAAAAAAAAAAAAACATAAAAACGAAGCCCATTTTTTTTCAGGGTGTGAAATGGAAAGCTTCGCTACGCTCATCTAATCAACAAGTTGCAGGTGAGACTTTTGAACGTTTGAAGTAAGTCAAGGTTTGTAGATGTAAATTGAGCTGACAAGTTATTTTTCATTCTAGATTGCCATACTTCTAAGCTCATCTCACATCGCGCATCCCGCGTTTTTCTAGTTATATATTCATGGCCCATCAGTCAATAACACACCATAGTTCGTTCCCAGTGTGATCAATTGTAATTTTATCCAACTGTAAATGACTTGGATCCGTTAATTCTTATTGTTTAATTACATTGACATTGCAACTATTCGAATTATGTCCTCTCTGGTTTCTATTACAGCCCAACTGAACTGTATTATATATTGACTAATTTCATAACGTGTTCCTTCAACACAAGGTGTGAAATGTTTCTGTCCCAAGAAGAAGATGAATGAATTGAACTTGAAATTGACACGTATGTTAACCTGTTGAGAAAGTGCCGTGAGAGTCAAGAGGAGCTACACGCTGAAGCTCATCCAATTATTACATATTGATGATAATCACAAAGTGGACACGTATATTAACCTTCTTCAATGCTGCTTAACGACCTGCACAAGCAACTAGGTTATGCCAGTTGAAAGTGCTGTAAGAGTCATGAGGAGTTTTTCGCTGAACAGATCCAATTTTCACACATTGATGATGATCACTCATCATCCAACACTGAACGACTCCTGAGGATGGTGAAACGTCAAGAATGGAGATTTCTTTTCAGAACCACGCAAATAGTTCAAACAAGGACAAATGACCGCATTTGTCATGATTCTTCCATATATATGCATATATATATATATATATATATATATATATATATATATATATATATATATATATATATATATATATATATATATATATATATATATATATATACATATATATATATATATATATATATATATATATATATATATATATATATATATATATATATATATATTTATATTTATACATATATATATATATATATATATATATATATATATATATATATATATATATATATATATATATATATATATATATATATATATATAAGATGGAAGATACATTTTTCATGACCTCATGAACCACATGAACACGACAACACTTGAATACTAAATACGCCTATAGTGATTCAAGCTGTTACCTGATAGAACACCTTTCCCCCCTCTCCCTTATCAGTCGACTCACCGTGCCATCAAACGTAAACATCTTCTCGCCAGCGTCTTCTAGATACGGCACAAGACAGACGATGTATGCTTCGGGAACCACCGTCTTCGGCAGCCGGTAATCTACAGGTGGATCCTCCTTGGTCAGCTTGCCGTCACAGCAGCATGCCAGCAGCAGTGCGATAGAGAGAGACACAGCTAGTCGCATGACGGAGCTGTGGAAACCAGCATTATTGAAATCATCCATATCTATGTATCAAAGTGTCTTCATTGTAGTAAAAGTAATCATAATAATTATAATTCTATTGATTCACCTCGATTCCATATAAATCAATCACGAATATTTTAATGCATCCGTACTTGTGTATTATTTGTTCGTTATACTATAATTACCAATTCGTGTATGAATCATAAATGATGGCTTACTGCCATACTCAATTGTAATGCTATTTATAAGTTATATTGTGAAATATGTAAATTGTGTACCGATTTCCTCGGAAGAGGGTTAATGGAATAAACAGTATTACTACTACTACTACTACTAGCGCTATACTACTACTACTAGTATATTATAATTAGTTTATGTACGTGATCCAGAAATATAAAAAAGGAATTTATTTATGAAAATATACCAACAGACAAACCACATTAGTTGCTTAGTGGGTCTAGAAATAAATATGTCATGTACATTGAATAAATAAAGAACTTGAAAAAAAAATCGTTGTATTTACGGCAATACTCGGGCTGATGAACGATTGGGTGTTTTTTCAAAATCCTGCCATGATCACTATTTCGCAAGGATGAATAACAAAGTTCCTGACCTCTACTCGGCAATTATAGGAACTAAAATATCTGATCACTTCATCATTTTATTGGGAAACCATAACAATGGTGTGACTATTGATCACGACAACGGACGTGATAAATCGAACTTGACAACAATATTAAATGAAAATGTAGTTAAAAAAGGACTGGAAAGTATAAATTGGATCTCTCTATCAGAGAATGAGGAATAAACAGGTGAATTACGGAAAATGTATTCTATGACATAGAAGAGTACTTCAGTCTACAAAACTGTAATTATTGTTATTGCTTATTGCTACTGCTATTGTTCAAACATTGTATTATGTGAAGAGCGAATATATAGATTAAATTAAATCTTCTGTCCCTCACCTCCCGGATCACTTAGGGACTGAAGAATTGTTTCAAGATGGCGGAACAAGGCTGTGTCTTGTTCCAACTGAGTGAAATAAATAGAAAATTGGACGAATTTGGAGTTGTAGAATCAAAAAGAGAGCTTGAAAAGTTAGGATTGAGTAAAGCTGGTAAAAAAGAGGAATAAGTGGAACAGTAAGTGCTATTGTTGATTTGTGCTCAGGCCTTGGAAGTGGTTTATTTGTAGGTTACAATAAAATACCAAGCCAAGACAAGGATGAAGACATTCGGCATAGCGAGGCGAAAGAGATGCTATAACAAGTAATCAAGGTGAATGAAAAGCTTATAGTAGAAAAGGAGAAGCGATTACAAAACCAAGAAGAAATTAACAATCTTCTTAAAGAAAAAATAGCAATGATGTCAGTTAGGCCTAGGCCTACCCATGGGCATACTCAGTCTCAAGATGTAGCCAGTAGTGCAATGGTTTCCCGGGAGATGGCAGCAGCTACTCACAGAGATAAACTGACGAAACAAGCAAATGAGACTTTACTGAAGATGGATTAAAGAATACCACAGATGAAAATGCAAGTACCAGTACTGAAAAAAGTGATGAACAAGAAGTGGATAGGAATACTGAGGAAAGCACTAATGGACAAGAGAGTGAAGATGAACAATTTATAGTAGTGGCTAGGAAGAAACGATACATCAGTCAACATATTGTGACACAGGAGGCAAGAGTCACGAGAATGATGGCAGTGGCAAAGAAAATGGAATGGATACATGTGTGGCGACTAGAACTAAACGTTTCATGTGAAGATCTAGATGCCTACTTGACATCTAAAAACCCAGAAGTCAAGTTCAAATGCGGAAAACTTCAAGCTAGAGGTGATTATTCATCCTTCAAGGTTGGAGTCCTAAGTGATGTCTACGATTCAATGATTGCTCCAGAATTTTAGCCATCGGGAGTTGCTGTCAAGCGTTTTTTTCCAACGTGGAACCACAAGATACCTCCAAAGTGGAGATGCAGAAGGGATTAGACCGATAAATGGTTTTGGTTTTTCGAACATTATATACGTGAATGCACAAAGTCTAGTGGCAAATAAGTGAGAGATTGCAGATTTAATATACAAGATCAAACCTCTAGTAGTTTGTGTTTCCGAGACGCATGTTACGGAAGATGTTGCAGACCCTGAAGTAGCAGTCAGTGGTTACAATATGGCTAGATGTAACTCAAGAAGTAGACACACAGGCGGTGTCATTATCTATGTGAATGATAGTCTTGAATAAAAAGTGGTTTATAATCAAGTTTTTGACAACAATATGTGGCTCTTGACTATAAATGTCAATGACCCAACACTTAGGTGCAATATAACAGCAATCTACCATTCACCTAATAGTAGTAATGCTGTGTTTTTGAATTATTCAGAGTAATGGTGGAGTACAATTGAGGGCAATCATGTATCAAGGTACATTATTGGAGATTTCAACATTGACATGTCAAAAAAGGAGTTCTATGCCAATAAATTGAAACAGCTAGTGAAGGAATTTGGACTTGAACAAATTGTCAAAGAGGCAACAATAATAACAGAAATAAGTGAGACAATGAATGACCCAGTGATTACAAATGATTCCACGGTGGAAGCCAAAACACTGGGAAACAAAATCACAGACCATGAAGTTATGGGAATTAATATCCATACTAACAATGTAGATCAAAGACTGATTGTAAAAGCTGGAAATATTCCAAATAACCATGTGAGTAGAGTATACGATGAGCTGAAGAGAATAACATGGTATGATGGACATGTGAGTGTTCATGATGAAGCTAGGATATTTGTTAACAATATTGAAGACTGTTTAAATAGGGTGGCACCAACAATAATTATGAATAGGAAAGTTATAGTCTAGGAGAATAAATGGTGGAATAGGGAAATTGAACAAGTAATTAGCGTAAGAGATTCATTGTACAGAAGAAGTAAACTAGTTAATACAGATGAGATGTGGAAAGAGTATGGAATGAAGAGAAATGAAGTAACAGGATTGATGAGGAGATCAAAAAGAAACTACCATGGATTGAAGATAGACAGTAATAAATACGACCCAAAAGGTATGTGGAAAACACTAAAAACTATCATCAGTAACAAAAATGTGAAATGTAGTAAGGAAATGAAATTTGAACACAAATCAATAGTAGGAAACATAACGGAACATTTCAATTAGTACTTTGTGAACAGTTTAGAAGAAATAGTGCAGAATATAGCAAGTACAGCCAAAGTTGAAGATGTACTGAGAGATATGAAAGATATGGATTAGACTTTTACAAACTTCAAAAAAGTCACAAGCACTGAAGTAGAGGAAGTTATTAGAAAATTGAAAAATAAAAGTACGACGGAAGAAGGTATAACTGCCGAAATATTGAAAGGAACTATAAATATGACGTGTGAAAAATTAACTGATATAACAAATGAGTCAATGTCGTGTGGTATGTTCCCTGAAACGTGGAAGACATCCACAATTATACCACTACCAAAGATTAATGACACTTTTTTTTTTTAATAACATCGAAACTTGATACAACATCATTGTTCCCCAATTAAGGCTAAGGATGAAAAGTAGGATCGTTTGGACGGGGCACCACAAGGGCGATCTTACCACCCCATTTTAATTATTTAAAACCAATGAACTTCAAAACCATGACACTAGCAAGGGAGAGGAATTCCGTCCAATCAGTATGCTTCCAATATACGAAAAGATTCTGGAAACCATAATCAAGAAGTAAATCTGTGAATATCTTGAGAGTAACTCTATATTAATAAAAAATCAGTCTGAATTTAGAAACCAGCACTCATGTGAATCGTCTATCCAGCTAGCTCTTGAAACGTGGAAACATGAGAGAGAAAATGGTAGAAGTACAATCACTGTATTTTTAGACCTAAAACGAGACTTCAAAACAGTTGATCGAGAAATATTGATAGCAAAACTTCATAAATATGTGTTTACTGGTGAAGTATTGGAATGGTTTGATAGCTATCTTGATGGAAGAGACCAGAGAGTGAAATACTATGGGGAATATTCAAATATGAAGACCAATGATATAGGAGTATCCCAGGGGTCGGTCCTTGAACCAACATTATTTGTATTATACATGAATGATATTATAAATTGTACTGATGGGGCATTTATCAATTTATTTGCAGACGACACCTTACTGTCATTTTCTAGTAGTGATTGTATGTCAATAATCGGTGGTATGAACAATATTCTTGCTAATGTAGAACAATGGCTGCAACAAAATGGTCTAAAACCCACCACAAAGAAGTCCAAATATGTGATAATGGCCTCAAAGTATAATCTTAATAAGATGATAAGAGAAGGACAAGATATTGTAATGGAAGGAGAAATACTAGAGAGAGAAAGAGATGAAATACTCACGAATAATTATAGAAGAGGAATCAAACTTCAGAAAACATGCGAAATATGTATGTGGAAAAATTGGTAAGAAGATCGGATTTATTGGTAGAGTACGCACTCAACTTTCACCAAATACTGGATTATTAACATATAAGTGCATTGCTGCACCGCATTTCGAATATTGTCCAACAATAATGCAGTTTATGGAGGAAAAAAAGAAAGACTGTTTGCAAAGACTCCAAAACAGGGGTGTGAGGGTAATTCTTAGAGTAAATGAATATACTAGGATTAATGATATGCTAAATGCACTACATTTTATGAGTGCAAGACAAAGAATATCATCCAATATGCTGATATTTTTGCTCAAGGTGAAGAAGAGAATTCTGCCCGAGTATCTCAATGATAGAGTAGTACAGAGATATGAACTGCATGACCATAATACAAGAAACTGTCACAAAACGTATTATGAATTCGAAGAGAATAAGAGAAATAGTGATACAGTGATACATAATGGTATGAAAATGTATGGAAATCTACCAGTATCTGTGCAAAATGCTCGATACATCAAGGAATTTAAAAGAGAATGTAGTAAATGATGAAAAAAGATTTGATGAACATAATGACTTGGCAGGATACCTTTGATTAAGTTAGAATTGGTTGTATCATGTAAGATATTTCTTATAAAATCATCAGTATTATCATTATGTACTGACATATAGCTATTTATGCTGAATAAATACATTACTTACTTACCTGTGCGTTAACCACTGCGCTGCTTGTGCCGGTAAGATTCAACTGTATTGTGTTTTTTCAAGTCAAGTTTACCGAACAGAACTATCTTGGAGAAGCGTTGAATCCTTGAAATTTGAAAGGAATTATTCGATTACCAGATTTCGCAACTTCTGAAGATCTTCAATCGCAGAACAAACAAACAATATACAAGGTGCGAAACTTGTAAGCATACAAGTATGGGTCTACGCTATAGGGAAACACTGCAAGTTACGATCTGTATGTCATGGTGAGGTGAATAGGAATTTACAAGGTCATTCCTACTCGTCAGTCAAACGCACCGATAATAATAGTATCGACCAGTGATTGATTCCTTCACGACCTCCTTATCACAATCATTGTGGGGCATATCTCATGTAACTATGAATATCATATATAGGCTCATATATATATATATATATATATATATATATATATGAATATCATATATAGGCTCATATATATATATATATATATATATATATATATATATATATATATATATATATATATATATATATATATATATATATTTATATATAAATATATATGGATGAATATATATATATATATATATATATATATATATATATATATATATATATATATATATATATATGTATATATATATATATATATATATATATATATATATAAATATATATATATATATATATAAAAATATATATTCCCATATAAATATATGTAAATGAATATATATATATATATATATATATATATATATATATATATATATTTATATATATATATATATATATATATATATATATATATATATATATATATATATATATATATATATGAATATATATATATATATATATATATATATATATATATATATATATATATACGAATATATATATATATATATAACTATATATGTATATATATATATATATATATATATATATATATATATATATATATATATATATATGAATATATATATATATATATATATATATATATATATATATATATATATATATAAATATTTATATATATTTATATATATATATATATACATGTATATATGAATATATATTCATATATATATATATATATATATATATATATATATATATATATATATATATATATATATATATATATATGAATATATATATATATATATATATATATATATATATATATATATATATATATATATATATATATATATATATATATATATATATATATATATATATGTGAATATATATATATATATAAATATATATATTGTTATGTTTCTAGACAAGACTATTACACAAATGACTGTAGAAGAGTATATTTTCTTATACAAACTATTATTATACATTCTTACACTATACTTCAGTCTTTGAACGAATATTATTTGATGCTGCCGTGGCAGAAACTGAAATCGATCTGCCAAAAATCAATCACTTTTCTTCTAAAAACAAAAGCCCTTTTTTGTTGTTTATCTTTAACAATGCCAAAAGTAGTAGATGGCAGTGGTTCGAGCGATCTCTTGAGTCACTGCCCCTTGGTACATTAATATAGTTAGGTGAGGCCCAACAATCTCCCCCCCTTGAAACTACGGCTGTCGGTGACGCAAGTTATAAGGATGATCAGCTTGTGAAGGAGGTGGCGCTGTCTGCACCCTCGGAGCCGGTGCCGTCGTCACGTCCCGGGCTCATCCTGGAACCGGCTCGAACTTCAACAGTTGGTCTGCGTTGGCTCGCCCCATCGGATGGCCAGAATCAGGGACCACCAGTTCGAACACATTGCGCCCCATGGCGTTACTTATTCGGTAGGGCCCATTCCTTTTCGGTGTCAGACTGGCGGAGATACCTCGACTGGCATCGCTGAGGACGTGTTTCATGGTTCATGCCCCTCGTACACTGCGTCCTCTTCTCTACCACGGGTGTCATCCTCGTTCAGATGCCAAGGGGCCCGTAGCTCGCGAGCGTACGTGAGGAAAGCTGGCGAGTACCCGGTGGCTACGGAGGTAGCCGACCCGAGGGCGAAAAGGATCTCATGGAGGCGTCGATCCCAGTCACGGTGGGTTTCACAGTAGGCCATGATAGTTTGTTTCAGTGTCGCATTGTGCCTCTCGACTGTCTGACCGCACGGTCGATATGGGACGGTGTGCCGCTCTATAATGTTCAAGTGCTTCAACACACCTTGCCATAGTTCGCTAACGAACGGCTTCCCGTTGTCGCTCGATATACTTCGAGGAAAGCCATGCCGTGCGAACACTTCCAACATCAGTGGCACTACAGCGTCAGTGGATGCCTGGCGCAACGGAAATACTTCCAAATATCGCGTAAATTTGTCCACTACCCACAAGGAGGTATTGATAGCGGTTTCTTGTCCGTGGTAATGGCCCTACGAAGTCGATGCTGAGCTCGGCGAATGGGCAGTCCTGCGAGCCGGCTGTCCATCTGGCCTGCCGGTTTCTGGCGATTTGGTTTGATGGTTTGGCAAGTCGCACACGAGCGCACAAACTCTGATATATCGGACCGCATTCCCATCCAGATGTAAGACCTGCAGATTCTTGTCAGCGTCCGTAAGAAACCGCCGTGGCCGCCAAGAGGATGGCAATGCTCCACTGACAAAACTAGACTACGGAGTGTCCGAGGCAGCCATACTTTCTGGCAAGATGACTCGTCGCTGCCAGGCAGACCTGCGACATGTTTGACCAGAAGGCCATCGTTGGTGATGGAACTAGAGGCGGCAGAGGCCTGAATCCATGAGGATAGCCGAGGCTCGACCGACAGTTGGCTACATTGCAGATAGGCCTTGAGTGCGGCCAGATCGACGTCATTATCTTGATGTGTAACGAGTGTCAGGACGTCGGATAGTGCAGACACATCAACTGTAGCACAAGCCGCAACGAAGTTATTCGCCTGCTCGAAATGCACTGTATGTGCCGGTTCTACCAGTTCAATCGGTAGCAGAGTCTCCGCCACCGAATGTCTCGGGGTCTCCGATGCTAGCCCTACTGGAGCGCGACTCAAAGCATCTGCCGGTAGGTTCAATATTCCCTTGCGGAATCTCACAGTGCAGTTGTATCCCTGGAGTCGCAGCACCCATCGACGGACTCTGCTAGATGTCAATTCTGTTTTGAACATCCACGACAAAGAGGCGTGGTCGCAGAGGAGGTCAAAATGGGTGAATTCCAGGTACGGACGGAACTTGTCTACAGCCCACACAACGGCGAGACACTCGAGTTCCTGAACAGTGTAGTTCCTTTCGTGTTGGAATAACTGCCGGCTGATGAACTCAACATGACGAGATGAACCCTCGGCATCGTCCTGCAGCAAGACTGCCCCAATTCCCAGCCCACTGGCATCGGTCTCTACACTGAACGGCTTGTTGAGGTCTGGGAGAGCTAATGCCGTGGCATCTGTCAATCCCTGAATGACTGTGCGGAAAGCTGTTTCTTCAGCCGCACCCCAGTGCCACGGAACGTTTTTTCGTGTGAGACGGGTTAATGGCATAGTGGTGGTTGCCATACCCGGCAAGAACTTCCGGTAATAGCCGACTAAACCGAGAGAACTTCGAAGTTCCTTGATTTTGGATGGACGAGGAAATGACGAGACGGCCATTACTTTATCTGGATCGGGGCAACATTCGTTAGGACGTATAATGTGACCCAGAAATTTGAGGGACGTCTGGAAAAGCTGAACTTTCGACGGGTTAATCGTAAGACCCGCTGTTTCCAGCCGAAAGAGCACCGCCTGGAGGTCACGAACATGCTCAGCTGCCGTGTTTGAAAACACAAGCACGTCGTCTAGAAAAGGCATCGCACACTTGTATTTCAGGTCCAGGAGTACGTTATCCATGAGGGCCTGGAACGTAGCGGGACTGCCAGCCAGACCGAAAGGCATTCGCAAGTACTCAAAGAGGCCTCGGTGGCAGATGAAAGCCGTCTTCGGGCGATCTTCTGGTGCTACTGGGATTTGGTGAAAGCCTTGCGATAAGTCGAGCACCGAAAACCAAGCTGCCTGCCCTAGTTGCGCGAACACCCATTCTGTTGATGGCATGGGGTACACTGGCACCTTCGTACGATTGTTAATGGCTCGATAGTCGATCGCCAATCGATGGCCACCAGACTTTTTGGGCACTATCACTGGAGCTGATGCCCAGTTGCTGCTTGAAGGCTGTACTATACCCTGGCGAAGGAGATCATCAAGCAAACCATCCAAGACCTCTCGCTTCTTCGCGTTGACTGAACGCAACTTACTTCTGTACGGAGAGTTGTCGCCTGTGTTGATGCTATGACTAGCCTGCGATGTAATGCCAGGCCTGAGCGTAAATAACGTGGAATACCTGGATATCAAATCCCGCATCGGCTGCTGCACGCTTATAGGACAATGCGCTACCATCGGTGGGGTGACCTGTTCCAGGACAACGTTGGGACTCAATTTAGCCGAAGAAGCAAAAGCAACCTCCGGCAGTGTAGCAGGAGTTCAGGAACCACGTGCATTCATCGGTATTTGCTGGGTTGATGTAGTGTGGGATAACTGCAAGACCACGTCCAAGGCCGCCAGCACCGACTAGAGTTGCTCTCGCCGTGTAGGTAGAGGCGGGAGTTTGCTTACTACAGGCTGATTTGGCGGTGGCGGAGATATTGGCGATGGCGGTGGCGGTGATGACGGTGACAGCGATGAAAGTGAAGAGAGTTGTGGCTGTTGTACGTTGGTGAACAAACGCTCCAACCCGATGCACCCAAAGTCCTCCGAGCCGGTGTAATCAACTGAGGGTGGGCGGACAGCTGATGACGAGAAAGGAATGGCGCGTTGTGGTGCGGATACAAGAGTCCAACCGCCCTCAGCTACATGGAGGGAGATTCCTGTGGCGAACAAAAAATCTGTGCCCAGTATCATCTCGGTCGCCAGCTGCGGTAGGTGCAGCATTCGTTGGCGACGTGGGCCCCCTGACCAGGATATTGGTACGACAATCTGGGCCCTCGCGAGAGCCACTCCTGACGCCAACCTCAGTGGACGGGACACATTGCATGGTTTGGCTCCCGCTGCAACAGCGGCTTTCAGGCCGGCCTCTCCTATGAGGCTGACGCACGAGCCTGTGTCGAGCAACGCGTTGAGGCTAGACGAGCCGACTTGTAGTAGTAACATAGGATGGGATGACCTCAGGTTACTCACCTGCAACACATTTGCATGAAAGCCAGCAGGTTCGGCCCTCACACTCTGGCGTTTCCCGCCGCCGATGGCAACATAGGTGTCAAACATTCGTGAGACCAGTGTCCTTTGCCTTGGCACCGCCTACAGGTATCATCTGCTTTAGACTGACGAAGCAGCGTCGAAGACGTGGAAGCCGGGGAACCAGTCTGGTTAACTGGGTGGAACGCCAAGTCCCGTTCCAGGCATGTGGACGGTAGAGGGGGAAGCTGATAATGTTGTGTCCTTCACACAAACTCCTGGATCTCTGGACCGGTGTCCTCCATGTCAACCAGTGAGGAGAAGGAGCGTCCCCACAATAGCTGCCTAGTGAACGGCGTCGCTTGGGCGAGAACGCGTTCTATTTTTTCTTCCTCCGACACGGCCTGCCCTATACGGTGATAGTATGCATCAATCCCTCTCGCGAAGGAAGCAAAATCTTCGTCCGGATGTTGCGTCCGAGCGTCCAGCTCCATGCGGAGGCGGCGAATGCGATCCGGCACACCGAATGCCCTCAAAAAATCTCGTTGAAACGCATCCCACAAAGAGTAACCTCCACGAGATGTCCACCATCTCTCCGCATCCCATACCAGAGCCACTGGTACAACCTCCTGCAGAAGCCATCTGTGGTCGTGGTGTGATGCGCGTGCATACCTGGTTAGGGCGTCCAGGAACTCTTCAGGCGACCGCATATCATCTATACCGCCGAACGTTGGCAGCTCGAACTGGAGAGCGCAGAGAACTCCATCGTCGCGTAATGAGGACGGACTGCTGTGAGGCTTATCTGACGCACGAGGTGGAACCGGCGGTGGTGGTGGTGGTGGCTGGGAGGGCGGGTTTACTGAAGTTTCAGACGGTGTTTGTGACACACTGTTGCAAGCAACACGGAGTGCTGCGACAAATCCGTTGAAATTTTCTTCCTGGCATTTGCCCAATGCCACTAGTTGATGAGCGTAGCGAAGTCTCCATCCCACTCTTATAGGGCTTTGTCTGTGTGTGTTTTTTTTTTTTTGTTTGTTTGTAAGCACTCCACAGGTCGCAAGGGTTGACTGATCAACATGAAACTTTTTTTATACACGCAAACTCATCCAACTTAGAACTGTATAGTTTTTGGGATGAATCGGTCGGACCGACTTTGAGAATCATCATCTCAAAGTTTCCAAAAACCCCATAAGATTTGGCTGGGCGGAAAATGTTGAAAAATAAAAACTCTCCAAATGGGATGAAATTTTCTCTAAATGTGTATACATAGATTTTACACATTATGACGATTTTTTAAGCAATTCTGATCAATCGTTTTGAAGAAAAAAAAATAAAATGACTGATAATATTCATAAAATATATCATAAAAATTATGACAGAATTAAGTTGTCGAGATTAACTGCTTTCTAGATTCAAGAGTTGACCAACAATGAAGTATTTTTTATATGCGTCAAGGTGTGTAGAATACCAGAGTCAATGAAGTGGCAAGAGTAGAACTTCTTTAACGACTTTTATAGCTTATTCAGATATCAAGGTGTGTAGAATACCAAAGTCGATAAAGTAGCAAGGGTAAAACGATTTCAAGGACTTTTATACCTTATTGAGATATCTCGCTCATCTTACAACGCATATTTCGCGTTTGACTAGTAAGTCTAATGGCAAATTCTCCTCATTAAACGACATAGCTGATGCCATAGTCTCTTTTATCACGTAAGTTCAGGGATTAATATATGAGGAAATAATATATAGAGAAATAGTTATTGGGAATAGGCCTACCTACGGAAACACGAAACACGAAAAACACGAAACACGCGAGACACAAAATACGTGGAACACAATTGCTTTTAGACGAGCCACCACTTGTTATGTTTCAAGACAAGACTATTAAACAAATGACTGTAAAAGAGTATATTTTCTTATACAAACTATTATTATACATTCTTATACACTATACTTTAGTCTTTGAACGAATATTATTTAATGCTGCCGTGGCAGAAACTGAAATCGATCTGCCAAAAATTATTCACTTTTCTTCTAAAAACAAAAGCCCTTTTTTGTTGTTTATCTTTAACAATGCCAAAAGTAGTAGATGGCGGTGGTTCAAGAGATCTCTCGAGTCACTGCCCCTTGGTACATTAATATAGTTAGGTGAGGCCTAACAATATATATATATATATATATATATATATATATATATATATATATATATATATATATATATAT
>CAXFZR010000191.1:7500-25000 GCA_964007535.1 Brachyptera risi
TATATATATATATATATATATATATATATATATATATTTATATTTATATGTATCTTTATTCAGACTCTGTCTCACATTAAAAGATTGCAAAAACACAGAATAAGAATCAATTGATTAAAATATAAAACAAATTATCAATAACAACATTTCAGAGACTAACAAAATAAATATAATTTGACTAGGTTTGAATAAGAAAATGTAGAAAAAAGAAATAATCAAATGATGATAACGAAATCATACAAAAATTGAAAAGGGGAAAAAAAGGAATGAAAACAAAATTGGAAATCAGAGCTGAAGACTATAAAGATGATACTACATATTTTTGGGTACTTTTCATAGAAGACAATCATCAAATTCAAACATGTTGAGCAAACATGCAAACAGCAAACAATATTGAGCAGCAAAATGTTTGCTTAATCATATGGAATAATTGTTTCAGGTTGAAAAAAAATGAAAATTTGATGACAGTAGGTTACTGTGGTAAGAAAAAATCGCAATACTTGCTGATACTGGTACTTTTGTTCCGTTTCAGTTCTATAAAGTTATACCAAATACCTACAGAACTTCTTGAATTGTTTTCTGTGACCGATTTCATCATTCCATGTAGTTGGCCATGATAGCGTAACACGTTCAATTACGTACGATCAACATAATAAACGAATGCAATACCCTATTCAACAACTGGATATTTCATACTAAAATTCCATACGTTGTATTTTCAAATGTCCAGTGTATTCATTCTTGTGTTCCGAGTACTCGGAGCTATATCTAATAGTTCCGAGCGCTCATTTGATTATAACAATCAACGTTTTATCAATACGTTGCTGCACATATTATCTCAAAATACATGCGATTCTGTTATTATCTGCAAACGTCAGATTCCTAATTGGGAAACTTACGTATTGAACTGACGAAATCATTCTCTATCATCAATGAGAATATTCTAAGCCTACATGATAAGAACATTGCGTTTTTCAACGGGATATATCACTGAATGCAGGATAATAATCTTCTCGCAGTTTGACAATTGGCTTCTATTTGTGTCGTAATTGTTGTCATTATAACTCGTTATTTCTCGAACATCAAATTAGTCCTAGGTTTAGTGAATCATGGGGCTATTTATACACTAGATCTGAAAAATTGCATGAGCTTTACACAACTAACAAAATGGACAAATTTGTACACCTATACGCGTGTATAAGTTATAGCTTACGTCGCTGCAATAGAAATATCTATTGTTTCCACTTAGAAAACGGCAGAGCAAAAGGAATCTCAGGTATTGAAATGATAACGAATCTTTCGGAATAACTGTGTATTCATTGGGAATAGTAAATTTGTCAATGTGAGTCCTAGCTAGAAAAATGTAAAAAAGAGTCCTGTAAATTATAACACCGTAATAATAAACGTTGAGAGTTATATACAGGGAAATTGAAGACAACATGACTTCGAAACGTATACTCATAGGATCACGTTCTATTTCAGAATTATGAGAGCAGAGTATAGTAATCATTTCTAATATATTCAAAAGAAAAACTGATATCAAATGCACTTGAACAACTAGGATACAATGTGCATATACGCACTCCACTCCTGAGTATATGAAAAAATCGGCGGTCAAATGTGCGTAGGTTTGATTTGAATCCGAATATGTATTATTCTGACTCAAACTATTGTGCTCACAAGTGAGCATATAATTCCTTATGTACCTTGAATTACCATCCACTATATAAAGCCATTACTCAATCGACTACTCCGTGAAGAACTAGAATGTGCGGCGCTTGACCAAAAATATATTCACTTATTACGGTTGAAATTGATCGGAAATACAACATAATTTGGTACTTTGTTATACATGCAGGTCATTTTATAAACACAACCATCTCCAATTATCTCAGGTTGTCAAAGCAGAATTGCACAGTGGAATATCCGACTATAGGCCTACCAGCAGCCATATCATACGATTTATCATATAAGAGTATTATCTTTTCCACTAATATATTCATGTAATTTCCGAATAATCTAATGTAACTGTTCTGGGGGACTTTCATTGAAGCTATATAAGAATAATGCGATGCGAGCATCCTATGTGTAACTAGCAGAGTCATCTGCGATTTTCGCTGACATTCAAATGAGCCCACGGGGACTGTTGTCTGTAATATCCTATCTCTCTCTCTGTCTGCCTATCCGTCTCTCTCTCACTCTCTCTATTTCTCTCTCTCTCTACCTCTCTTCTCTTGTGTATTCTACTTTGAGGCAGTACTCTCGTGAGTTGTTCCTTTGGTGAACACTTGAGAATAAGTTGACTATGAGTGAATAGAAATCCATCCTCAATTTGGTTCCATACTGTTTCCACAGTTGCTGAGGACATACATAGCGTATCCAGGCCTTGCAACGTGATCATAATAGTCCATCTCACATTATTGGTTGTGGTATGTACTTATATTGGTCAATGAGAATCGAAATCAAGAGGGATGACGAGAAGTTGATTGCTTTGTGGATGCATCAACTGTTTGCATAAGCAAATAAGCTCTCACTCCAATCATATATAGGCCTATTCTTTCAAATTTCGAAAGTAATCAAATTTCATTCGAGATGATCATCCATAAGTTCCTTCAAATATTTTCACCATTGTGGAAGAATGAAATAGGTGTGAAAGAATTTATAAAAATACAAATGTATTGTTTCTGTAATAATGAAATTTGTGTGTAAATTCTCCTAATCCACTCAATACTGATGGCGTATTACAGTGCCTCTGAATTTGATTTTCAATTGAGTATGGAAAATTCAGTAGTAGAGTGGCAGCCATAGTATATTGTTAAGTTAGTGCATTCAACGAGTCAATTAGGTATATTGAGTCATCTTCAGAAGTTAGAGCTGCAGATGCAACTCTTGAAATCATTAAAACAAACATTAAATGAAGATGCTCACTATTTATATAAGCATTCAATTCAAATTCTGAGTAATGTTCGTTTTACTCTCCCATCCATGGAAGTTTCTCTGTGAATAAATTAGTTATACACTTCAATATGATTGTTATTATGGAAGGAAGACAATCGAAGAAACATGGATTTCCTCCGAAGAAACTTTGTTGATACAATCCCACATTAAGATACAATGCTATAATTTACTCTGTTCAACTCGATCCTAGAATAGAAAATTTATCTTCCATATTATCATTTAACTCAACACGCTAGTGAACAATATAGCATCGACCATCGATGAACTCTTCGTTTGGTTGTGGGTCTATTTTGCATGTGCCCCTCCGAAAAGATCATTATCAACTATGCTTTTTCCTCGGTTGTTTTCTTTCTTTAAGTGTCTGAATATTCGTCATATCATAACAATATTCAAAAGCAATATGAATCCCTGAATATTTTTCTTCATTTTGATTTTTTGAAACATCTCTATGTTCAACATGATATAATTCACTCAAAAATGCATCAAATTAAAAAAAAGGCATTTGTATCGATTCAGTACATTTCAACATATAAGAAAATTTGCCAAGAACGGAAACAAAACAATACATTTGAATAGCTTGCGAATCAAATTCTCAGTGCAACGCACACGAAAAAACATATACACACGTAAATGGAAAGTTGGTGAACGGACCAATGTTTACTGTTCACCGAGGTTTGGTTTTATAGTAAATGTACAGTTTTCAGTATAACGTTCAAGTTGAACAGAGTATGTGAAAAGTTTTTCCATTTCTTCTGTAGTGACTCCTTGACATTGAACAATTGCAACTCATATCCACGTAATTTTGAAACATCCAATGATATATGCACGCTATGATAAATCATGATTCTATAATATAGGACAAATATATTAACAAATAGTTCAAAATGCTGTCAGCACAGAGAGTAAATCAAATGTGTATATGCTGTTGAATTTCACCCATTTTTTCCTCAAATTTTCACACCACACATAATAAAATTATTGTTATCTCTCGTACGTGATACTTGTTTAATCTTTGATATTAAAGCTACCATACCACCTCCCTTAATCCTCATTCGCGGACGGACAGTTTACCAGTCTGCTGCCCCTGGCCCCCTTCCACCATGACCAATCCCATCTTGAAAACTACTGGAGCATTAATACAAACCCCTATAATAGAACACTTTAGCCCCTCTTATGTCAATAAAAGCACAAGATCGGGATAAAACAACATGTCAATAGAAGTGTTCAACACAGCTGAGAAAAACAACGGACTTATATTTACAACAAAGAAATTGTCTGTTCAAACTACTCTTCGAGATAACTCTTATCTACAATTACACTCATTAATCATTTAATATCAATGTTTCAATTGAAGTATGATACAAATATGATACATTTCGAGAAGTGTCTTCAACTTGTTATTCTTCACATTTTTCAATCGGTTATATATCACAAATTAATATACGTGTCATGTATATGAATCTCTATTAAATAAACACCATGCCATATTATATATATGATAGCCAGACACATAATAATCGAATGCAAATCGATTGAGAAAAAAAAACAATTATCAATGATAATAGATTGGGTTAAAAGAAGTGAATTAATAATAATAATGATAATGATAATGAATGATTAGTGAGAAAACGATGATATAATATAATGAGAAAGTATCAGTATGAACAGTTATGTGAAAGTAGTAAAGAAATGAAAGGAAAACGATGAATAATTATGCTTGGAATGTGTATGGATGTCTATTCTCAAAGTGGCAACCGTATAGTAAACGTAGTACTGCTTTAAAATGTGAAGTAAGCCCAAGCGTTTAGTGAAGATGTACTAATAGATGGGTAGTCATAACCTTATCAATAGACTATAAGCACGTGAAAGTGATCGATCAACTCAAGTTCCATAACTTATACCCAGAAATACTATTTTAACAAAGACGACAAAAGTAGCATAACTCGAATGACCATTACATTCCAAGTTCTCAATTATTTAAAAAGTCGGAAGATTGGTTTGCGAGAGAGAGAGCTGTATAATTTATTCAGTGGTGAAATCCAGCAGCGCTTCAGAAATAACGGCTACTAGTTCGACGAATCATGCGACCCTCAATGTTTTCTTCACCAGTGTTTCACTTGTTGAGAATGAGATTGGTTTGAAAATGAAATATTTTCCGTTACTTTCAGCATCTGATTCGCTTCGAAGATAGAATACACTGTTATATTTGTGACAAAATAAAAACTGATGCAGTAACAATATTTATATCAGGTATTAGATTTGGTTATTTTTAATCAACTGAATTGAAATTTACAAAAACATTCGGTCACACAGGGAAACTTTGAAGGGAATTTTCCCAAAGACAAAATTTCAAGATATCTTGGCCAACATACGCATACGAATATGAACAGTTCGGTCAGAGAATAAATTGTTTCAGTCAGTTCACGCATGCAGTCATGTTCATGGCAGCTATTCTGTACGTTCCTTCTTCACTACAAAGGCCTACGCGTTTTACTCTTGCCTCACCCTTCATTGCATGTCAACTACCAAACGCTGAGTGTTCTATGTTCCTAATTAATTGCAACAGTTATTAGCAACAAGATCACTACAAACACTAATAACGCAATCAAGCAATTGATTCTTGATTGAGAAGATCAGTCAGAAGGTACAATGAAGGTATACCATATGCACCCTTTCTACTTACCCACCTCATCAGACCTGAGCCTACTCTACTCTCTTCCCCCTTCTTCCCCTTCATCTATACCCTTATTATTCTGGTTCTTCACCTATTCCCTTCTATACTCAATCCCCCTCCCTCATCTAATTAAAACCCTTCACTACGCATCATCTGATAATTTTATCTGTTGACTTCCCTTGCCCCCTTTATTCACCGATGTGATATATTGCATTTAGTAAAATATATTCCGTATAATTACTGAAAATATATCAGCTAATCAACAAATGTCTTTTCGTTAGAGAAAGAGATACTGGAATAATTGTTGTCAGTTGCATTCGATCATAGAGCAGGAACAACAAAGAAGTAATCCAATTTATATCTCATTTGTCAGAATGAAAAACCTTCCCCCTGAATTGTTACCACAGATGACATGAGCTATAGCACTGCTATTGCAAGAGAGAATGATTAAAGGAATCAGCTGTCCTGTGCAGGTAACAAACGATGAGGAGACAATCCCTAAGAAGATGTCAATCCAGTGTTGATGTCAAAACTAGAATGTGATATCTACCGATTCATTGTATTGTTGCAAATCTAGGCTATTGTGTTGCCTAATCGATACATTGACTATATCAATGATTCACTAGATTTGAAGATATAATTTTCATAGGGACTATGATATGATGAATTGTGATTTTGTTTGTCTTTGTCTGTTTGTGTATGTCTCTATTTTCAATATTGTATTCTTTTGCCTGTAACAGTGTAAATTACGGGATATGACGAATATTGAAACACATCTATGTTTCTATCAGCTTCTCGGGGTTGTTCAATTGATATGAATAATCCACTATGGAGAACAAATGAAGTCTGCTATAAGAGCCGAATGCATATGAAAGTCGTACTGTCAAATAAGTAGCACATGTAGGACTGTCATTTATTCAGCTGACATTGATTTGAAGGTTTGATTATAGAAAACCCGGCACTTTCATCAATATATAACACAAAATCATCAATTGTCTGAAATTTACTTCATTCTGAACTAAAACGTTCGTAAATATATTTATAGTTTTGTTAGAAATTTTGTTGACATTTTGTTGGCTGCGTCATACAAATAACCGCAATGTATCAATGGGGCCAATGTGAGAAGAGTACCACCTTGAGGTAGGTCAGTGTCACTGCCATTGGGGGTATAGGTATTGTAACTTACACAGTTGATTATTCAGAAATTATTGTAGTTTGGATGTATCATAGAAAGGGACATTGCTTAAGAAAATGTGCTGCATGCTCCTTCAGTCTGAAGCATGTTCATGGACACGGTCAAATGGGTTCGAAACCCTCTTGTTTTTTTTCCAACTCATTTTTACGATTCAATTCAGTAAATAGTAGCGAGTTTGACTGTTTTTTCTCATCATTTCTGAACCGTTTATCCCAAAGTATTGTGCAGTTTTGCCTTCATCAGGGTGAGAGCCCGGACGTCGGTCGAGGCAAAAGAGGGCATGCACCCCCAATGAAATGAACTGTGAATATCACAATAGACTGAAATTTACAGAATTGGTTCGAATAAATATGTACGGCCAAAGAGTGTGAGTGAATAGACCCCTCATTGACTAATCAAAACATTCATAATTCTGTTTTCATTCTTTTATAGTTATACTTATGAGACCAAAGAATGGACACTTGTCATGGATCTACGAGAGTGAAACAATCTGGACTGAGAACCTACCAAAAGGTCACTTTGGCACATTCAATGCTAAAGAGTATCAAATGGCATCTTTTACGCTCATTTCATCCTTACAATTACGTTGCGAGTACGGCAGGCACCATATCATATCCATGTTGACATATATTATTGTAATTCGTAATATATACGCACTAAATTTTCGGAGATACCGTGAGAAAGGCCAAGTGACCGTTCATTGACAGCACCCCATAGTCCAAATACATTCTTGGTGAGAATATTCAGACTATGACAGCACCCGTACTTTATTATACTACTAGACAAATGCAGCATATGCGTTGTAATATGGGCGAGATATTCATATGAAGTATAATCAAAAACTTCTCACACCTTGACTCATACTAAATATATTTAATTCGGCAATACGAGAGTTTAGAAAGCCGTGATTATCAGCAACATCGTTCTGCTACTTCTACCTAATCGATGAATGGAAAAAACATTCATCAAATTATTTTTTTCAAAACGGCTCGTCTGATTCGAATTTAAATCTGTGATAATATGTGATTTTCATTCGTTCACATTCAAGGGAAATTTGGAGACAAAATGTGAGAGATATTATTTTTTTATCTTTCCCGCCTAGCCTGATCTTATGACGTTCTCAGAAACTTTGTGATGATGTTTCTTAACAATGGTTCACCGATTAGATCACACAACTATACAGTTCTAAGTTGAATAAGTCCGCGTGTCCAGAAAGGTATCATGCTGATCAGTCGAACCGTACGACCTGTGCAGTGCTTACAGAAAACAAAACGAAGACAAAACGCTATGAGAGTAGGATGGAAGTCTTCGTTGTCGCTCTTCCGAGTGATCGGGTTTTGAAGGTGCGATGAGAGAACGATGGGGTCATCATGGCGACATCCTGCATTAAACCGATGCCTCCACCAACACCTTTCCTCCTCCCACTTTTTCGACTTCTCGAATCCGTGTGCTAGTGTGTATCAGTGGTATCTTCGGCAGTTTCGTATGAGCAAGATAATTTCACAACACTGTATCAGACATTGATTATGATTATAAATTTATGTCTGGAAGGATTGGAATTTGCATATATTAGACAGAACTCCTGAACTTAGAATTTGTTGTGTTTGAATCAAATCAGTGTGCTGAAATTCGATATCAAACAGATGATGAGTAGTAACAGATAACTAATTAACATCTTATAGTGTTCCTTATCACTTCGAGTGTAAATGCCAGTATGAGTTTTCAAAGTGAATAGAAGTGAACTGTTTCATTGCAGACTCGTGTTTTGGTTGTTGAGAGTGTGTTTTGGAACCTGTTTCTTCCATTACCGATGATTATATTGATTTGTATTTTGTATTTCAATTCGATATACTCACGTTCGGGAGAGTACACTAATAATTATCAATCAATAAACAAGAATAGAAGGTATTGGCGACCGCAGATGAAAACAAGTTAACCCCCTGATTATCGGTTGACTCCCTAATTAAATTTTGTAAGACTGATCCTCATTATTTTTAATTCACTAATCAAATCATTCAAGATGCAGGAATATTTGAAGATGTTTTTCAAATAGAAGACTACTGTGACCAACTACATGTCAACTGTCAGAATACTTGTAAATTAAGATTTGTCGTTTCTCAGAATGTATGCAGAAATATTCAGTGATCAAATATACACATGAAATCATAGAAAATCGTACACAGAATGTTGTGATAATGAGATAGAAAATTGTCAGTTTTGTGAAAATATACTCAAAAATGTTGATGAAAATTGAACGTTTCAATCCAAAATGAATTTTCACCGTTTTCAAGAGAATTTATGATCACTATATCAGGTATTCAGTATTCAGTAATCAATTTTCCTGAAGACAGTGTACGTTAATTTCACATAAAAAACGTGTCATTCAAATAAACATTTTCCACTATTGCCACAAAACCGAGTATTTTCTATAACACGAACTCGAACAATAACTTCCACTTCATTATAACAGAGAGTAGGCCTATGTCTCACCGCCATGTTCAAGGCATACTATCTAATTGACGACGGGTTAAAACAATGACACGAGCCAACGTTTTATGGGTTCTCCAATACAGCTGGTCGGCAAGAACTCGCTTGAATTTCATCCCACTAGTACGTTTAATAGAAGGACTGAGTATATTACAGTCAAATCCAGCAAACAGCACTGGTGCCAAATTATAACAAGTAAACAACACAGTTGGACTTCCAAATATAATTCTAATAGCTTGCCACCGAACGCTGATTCATACTGATGAACCTCATTTTGTAGGAAAATGCGTGAGAAAACTGGAAACCTTAGATGATCCTGTTACCATAGATACGTATCCACTTTGGTTCTAGGAATTGCACCGTTGCTATGCGGTGAGCGAATAGGGGAAGAATCAATCGGGGCATGTCTCTTTATATTAGATTGTGGATCAAGTATACACCACCATATTCACAATAATATAATAGAAGGGAAATAGCGTCTTTTTTCTGACGTTGTCATGTCACCTCATTTCTTTCGACACACGAATTGCGAAAGAAGAATTATTTTGTAGAAATTGTCAAAGGTTTTGTGTGATGCGAAATGAATGCCACATACATCTAACACAGCATTTACATGGATGTGACACATTTTAGATATTTGACCATACTCTTAACCACAGTGTACTGGTGTGCTGATGGGCACAGCATATTTCTACGTCTTTTCATTTCCAATGTTTTGTATGAATGAGAAATTGATTTTATTCGATCAAGTGTCATACAGAATTAAAAATAAAGTGAGAATGATTTGTAATAGTGATAAAATCCATTCAGTCAATTCGAAAGCTCTACGGAAGCCAAGTCCCACACACAGTGCACTTTACCTATACGCAAGTAAATGAGTTGTATTCATTAGGTTTTGTTTTGCTATAATGAGCCGACACAAACGACAAGACACCACATAACAAATTCTAGTTGAATCGAACTAGACGTCTGGAAGTTATAGCCCAACACTGTAAATTGTGTACGTTTTCGGATCTTATTCTTCTTCTCTTTCACCTAAGAAATCGTCTACAAGCCAAACGACCAATCTGATCTGTCTGACTTCTGGGAATATGTGTATCTGTAAGAAGACTTGCTCTTGGTTTGTTTCAACCGCAAGTTACGTTTGTAAACCGGAAGCAGCAGCATTTTACACTTATTTTCATTGAATTTGCAATCATACTTTGACAGTTTTTGCTGAAATTATCATGATGAGTTCATTTGAAATTTCAAGTATTTGAGAGAAGATTAGTTTGTAAGGTAATCCCAGATGTTGATGAGATTTCGATTTTGTACCTCAAGTAGCATCATTTCGGCCTGTTCTCACTGTTTTATTTCATTCACGTGACCACTGCCTTCTAGAAGTATCCGAATGCAGTGAGCCTGCTTAGTGACGATCCATGAAACCGTGGCAACGGGAACGTAAAAATGAAAACGAGATCGAACGTGCAATGAGAGTATCGAAATGATAATGATTATATAACTATATTCAATTATGGATGTTTTATGAAGCTCGGGTACGTTTCATGATAATCATTGCGATATGAGTTAGACTAGAACTGCTTGGGATGATACAAATATTTATAACGATCTTCAAACAGTAACAATACTGAATTTGGGTATCATATCAAAAATAACTTTTGGCGGAGCCAAGTTGTTGAGGTTCAATATTGTTGGGAGATAATTTTGTACCCTAGTTTGCACATACACATTTTTAATTCTCACGTATGCAACCAATGGTACTTTCGTGCACCTCATTAATCATTATATAACTATCATTTTGGCCAATTCACGCTGTAAGCGTTTATCATGTCATTCATAGTAGACATAATATATTTCAGAAGATAGCAAATGAGAAATCATTCCATAGATTAATTCAATGGAAACAATTTACGTTCTTCCTTAACAGATTGAATGGAAGACTATAACTCATGCAGTGGCTGGAAGGAGAAATTACATAATATTTATTCTGACGAATTGACACCGGAATGATTATTGCTGATGATTATTTTTTTCTCAACGACCCCACCAACAGCTAGATTATTTTGGGGTACGGATGAGTAGGTGACAATGGAAGTTGGAACTATGAATTGATGATAATCAAGTGTAACCTCATGCCCCATGCTGGACTCGTTCTCACGCCCAACGTTACACTGGAATGGTTCATGAATTTTATGAACAGTTCATGAATAGAAAGTTATTCACGGGTGCATGGTGCAATAACTGTATTCTGGATCGATGTGCATCACAATATGGTTCAGATATAATTCGAATAATGTGTCTTTTGAGATTATTTTCAATGAATGTATTCACTTTCATTCAAACACCGGTTCATCTTTACTGGCAAATATGAACAACAAGAAGCGGCGAAAATCACACCAAAAACTATATCAAATATGAAAAGAAAGACCAAAACCCTTGCTGTTTGAACACTTTAGGATATAGAGAAGTGATATAGCGCGGTCAGTGAGGGTGAACATATTGCATTTTCGGTTACCTGCATTGGATTTGGTACATTGCGTGAAAATGCTAGGTACTTTCCAAATAAATCGGGTAAAGCTAAGGTTTCTCCGAAAAATTACCGTTGGATCGTCTATATCGAATATTGGTGGAAGTAATGAGACAAAGTTTTCAGGGTTCAGTGATGAAAGTACGGAAATGTTAGGTTATACATTTAGGAAAAAAAGCTGATTTCGAGAAGATAGTAAGGTTTTCAGATTATCCATCCATTTGGGAGTGGTGAGGACAGTATTTTTTTCCGAGTGAGTGGGGGGGATAGAATTCATCACGGTTCAATTCTTGTTTCTGGCTCTAAGTCTGGTTCTTCAATGAGTACACTATCCGTAAACCACATTCATATTCTTTTGGACAAACTCGTGTTTTGTTTTTTCAGCTAGTTTTTCTAGCCGTTAAGACAAAGTTTGCAGGGTTCACTGATGGAAGCATTGAAATTTGAGGATATATACATACAAGAAAGAATTATCCCTTGAAATGACTGAGAAATCTGTAGGCCTCCACAATTTCAATGTAGTCAGACATTTTCTCCGAATATTTCCAATCTTTTCGTTTTTCATCACTGAACCCTGAAATCTCTCATTTTTTGATGGCGTGATACTTTAAAATTCTCAAAACTACGAAGAATACATAGGCCTATATTTATTTTCGTTCTACAATAACTTCAGACAAAAACTTGCTCCTAATTGCTAATTAAGACTCAAATTATCAACCTGGCTATTGATATAGCCACGTTAAACTTATTGTGAATGAACTTAATTGTTGACAAATTTGATTAATGACTTGGCTGTAAGATAGAGCATATGAATGTGAATGCTTATGATTAGGAATATTCATATGCATGTGTTTACATTACTTGTAACACGTAAACTTCAATCGAACAATTATATTTTTATTCCACATTCAGACAGCTTTTCACGGTTTGTCTCACAAGCTTGGTTCAAAATAATGTCTGAAATTCCGAAGTATAAATGTCAATGTTGAAAATTATGACCCCTTCATTGGTAGAAATCCCCGATTTGGTGGAAATATTATTTAGTTCATGAGCAATATATTGGTGCAAAACAGGTTCAAAAACGATACAATACCAGCGTCATCACTATCCGGCCCCCAATCACTATTCGGCCCCCAAATAAATAGACGTTTGGGTCACAACACCCAAACTGGCAAATGAAAATAGAAGCCTCAATTCTGTTTTGAGATCAGCAATTATTTCTGAATCAGTTGAATTTTCATGCTTTCATCACTAAACCTCGAGCAATTTTTTTTTCATTTTTATCTAATTCGACCAGCTGCTTGTGTTTCTGGGGATGATAAGAGAGAGTTGATTCAATAGCCCTCTCCCCCCTCCGTCCCTAACCCCACGTTTCCATTGGATAGACCAACTGTCGAAAAACCTTTCAATGATGCCCTCTAGAAGATACTCACTTTGACCTAAAAAAATTAACCACTGAAATTATCGACATATTTGTGTGGTGAATAAAATACTGATGAATATAATATCTATATGAGAAAGATATGAGAAAAATATACGTATCTATACCAACACTTGCGTCAGGTATATGATATTTTTCATTATACCCAAACTCGTCGTGACGCATTTTTTCATCATCAACATTATTGAGAGTATATGTCACTATGGAATTATCAAATTTGATGGCTGTGTAAATAATAAGTTCCGAGTTGTTCCGTGAGAAAATGTACTTTTTTGACCCCTCTTCCGAACAGGGTGATCAAAGGTGCTCAAGGGCAGGGAAAGCTTGCATTCCGTTCGATTTTGAATTGTCAAATTCCCTAGCCTTGAACCAAATTTCATGCTGTAACCGGAAATGTAATCTCTACTCTTACTGACCGCACTGATAAAAAAAACTGTGTCGGAGTCAACGTTTTGCCAGAGTGAAAATGCATGATGTGGGGAAAGATATTATAGACATATATCTGTCCACACATTAGCATTCCAAACTATACTGAAAGTCAACTTGGCTGGGACTTTTCACAGATTCTATGAGTCGGAGTGTTCAAATGAAAAGTGTTGGGTTTTCTATTTTACAATATTTTGTTATGAGTGGGATGATTCTATAGATTTGATCTCAAATTCCAATTTCTCAATGTTATGTGATACCACGTGTTATAATTGTTCGTGAAGTATGTTTTATTTGTAAGAAACCCAATAATTACATGTTTGCACATGTAATTTTATTCGCCATTCAGAGTTGCCATCGTAACATGTAAGTGTGATGCCATTGGCTTGCCATTCAGCAGGTATAAAGTATAGCAGGCAGACAGGCAATACGAAGTCTAACAGTGTATCGTGAAGATGCTGTTTGTTAGTAATGGTGTATTGCTTACTAGCAAGCTAGATGCCGGTGTAGAGTATTTTCACGTCGTCGACATCTCAAGAAATTGAATCGAAAAAAAGAGGGGTTAGAAAAGAAAAGAGAAGAAAGGAAGAAGAGAGCGCTGAGGCAAGTATTGATGAGGCAAGCAAGGAAGGGCACACATTGAGTGCACTAAAGTGGAGCTTAGAAAGAAATTGGGGACAAGTTGGAGAGAGTTAATACGACGAAATGGAGACAGGTAGGGAAAATGGTAAGATATTATACGTTTATTTCATATATCACGTATGTATCTCACATATGTAGTTAACCTGAATATGATCGATCAGCTATTTATTCTATGATAGTGTCAAATAGAAATAGTTTTTCTGAGTAGCTATAGGCCTATATCATTCAAATATTACGAAATATTGATTCGATTATCATTATTTTTGAAATTTCATTCGGATAATGTTTGTTTGACCTATATGAAGGAAATCACGATGAGTTCAATGAAGAAGTATCGGGACATTATATACCACAAGTCCAGTGAGGAAATAATTATAAACGACAATATTTCACTTATTGAATATATGTCCGATTTTATGAAATAAACCATCATCAATCTCCTCATCAATTTCAACCTCTCTGGGGTAAGAGAAAATATTATATTTCAAATAAAATCACCCCTTTTCTTCAATCAGCCGCGTACCGCGTACTTATGTGGTTTTCCTAGCATATAGTCCTCATGTTCGCCACGTTAACAAACTCGCCGGTTGGATGCGGATGAAAATATGATCTTTCATCGAGCTTCAATATGACAAATCAATCAAAGTGCTGCTATATTACCATCCAAAGGCCAGCCATCTATATCTCTTCTGCACCTGCCCCTCCCCCCCCCCCCTCAACCACTTTCTTTCCCTTCACCCACTTGCTACTTGCTCCTTGCATTCCGCCAACCATTCATAGAATCGAGTTCTGTGGAGGACGACCCGATATTATATAACAGAAAAGCATATAAAAATTTGTAATCATATTTCCTATGATAGATTTCAATACGTTGGAATTCAATTATTCGCTGCCTTTGTATGAGATTCAGTAAAAGGCTTTGATACAGCTATACATGGTGAAGCTGAACCCATATTCTAATTATCAATGACATGTCTTTGATGATGTCGATGTCAATTACTTTTGACGGAAGTATGTCAATGTGTTCCGCATGTGTGTTTTTCATTCCTTTTCATTTTCAATTGAAAAACATGAGTCTATAGTTGATGAAAACAAAAATATTATCAAATTTCATAAATGCTAGTCGAATAAAGAGATCCAGTCAGATTGAATTCATCTAACTGAACGGCTCACCATAGCAACTGTGCATGTTTACACACATGTTTGTTTACATAATTACATTTATATTGAATATCATAGATTGCTTCTGATGAAATATTATTCCACTATTTTACAGCAGAATTGATATATTTGAGATGGTTAGATCTGAATTTAGCATGAAATTGAACGATCGGATTTACAAAAACTTCGCATGTTCGGTTCGGAAGTGCAATCAACATTTCTCGAATTAACTAATATAGCGTTGCTCTGTTCGGTATTATCTTATGACAGAGTGTGGGGGTGTGTGTGTGTGTTTGAAAACGTGTGGGGCGATGAGTGTGGGGAGGGATATGAGGAAGGGGGGGGGAGGATGATCACCATCAGAAGGGAGACTCATACCCACCGGCAATGCCGGGTCAGCATCCCTCCTCATTACAGGAGACGTAGGCTTACCGCCGAGTTGCAATTTGCCGATCTTGTCATAGAGGAAAGACAATTTCTTTGGAAAGTGTTCTGAAATTGGAGACATACAGCCATTTCGATCATGGTTAAAGTGTCTTCATTCCAAAATTTATTTCAAGTGTATTAACAATTAGTCGGGAGGAATAATTGATTGAACAACTTGATGAGAATGCATGAGATTCATCGCTGATTGTATAATCAGAGTGATTATTATACAAATACAGGGTTTCAGTATCTCATAGTCAAGTTTACCTGATTTGCTCTCGTGTATAAACGCAGAAATGTCATGCTATTTGCTCATTATATAATAACGATACGATACGTGGCGTGATTATTGTTTATCAAAGGAAAACCAAGTATGGAACTGTTAATGATAAATGGATGAATGCATATTGGTACCTTACGGCGCGTCAACGACTTGGTGATTTTGGTTATATAACTGTTAATAAGAATCACAAAGTGAACAAGTGACACCTCATTTTTTATTTGAGTAGTTTTCTCGATCTTGTCGTGGAAGTTGAGGAGGGTGTGTTTACGTCGCCGCCTGGGATGAGAGCCATACACTTCTCAGGGAGGAGGGGAGGGGGGGAGGGGATTGAGGGGCGTTGCCAAGACGCGTCGCCTCATACTGAGACAGTTAGTATGTAACTTGGTTGAGTTGTTAATTGCTCAACACAAATATAACAGCTAGAGCTGTTTGGCCATTAACCGGTTGTGAGAATTAAGGGCCAGATAATTTAGGGAGTTTTGAGAGTGGTGAGAGGAAGGAGGGGAGAAGAACGGAGAGGGTGTGGGGCAGAGCAACGAGTAGAATGAAAACGTTATTGTTGTAGGACTTCTATTGTTTTTTTATTTGCCCATAAAAAGTTCTTCGTAAGATAACTTACTTTGGCGATCATATAAAATATTCTATTCCGACATTCAAATTTGAGTTTGGATGAAATCTAACCATATAATATTCCTAATTTCTCCATAGACTGAACGTGTTTTGCCTAATAACACTCGCGGTCACATAAAATGGCTTTTTCAGAGATTCGAATTAGAATTAGAATAAATTCCTCGTAGATATAATCAGTATTTTGTCATAACGTATGTTGAGTGTAAAATGTATAGGCTAGTTACAATGGATATTGTTTGAGTAATTAAATTTCTTCAGGATGCATTTTACTTTGGATAGCTCGACTACTCGTATGTGTCCACAAGTGAAAACTAATATCATATCAATTTCCTCAGTTATCGACAATTTTCGTGAATGTCCTGTTCACGTGATATTTTGTCCTCAGTTCTGGAATAATTGGAATAACGCTTTGTGCTATTGCATAATGATTTTGTTGGGCTACATCTCGGTGACGTGAAACCTCATCTGATTGTGAATTGTGGAGTGTAATCGTATACATCATGCCATGTGTGAAAATTGTCTGTGAATTGTTCGCTGGTTTCGGTATTCAGTTGATGTGTTTCATATATGAAAATTGAAAAAATATAAAAATGTTTCATGCGAAACACAATTCATATATTTGACTACGGCCAAGCATGATCGAATCACAA